>JAKSZT010054301.1:3816892-3848519 GCA_026826555.1 Tolypeutes matacus | reverse complement strand
TTGTTTGATTCACACACACACAAAAAAAAAAACAAAAAACAAAACAAAAAAGTTTACATGTAGGGAAGCGGCTGTGGCTCAATCAGTAGGGCTCCCGTTTACCATATGGGAGGCCCCGGGTTCGGTTCCCGGGGCCTCCTGGTGAAGGCAAGCCCGCCCGCACGGCGTGGTTGGCTGACCCAGCGAGCACAAGCAGCAAGGGGGGGATAAATGAATAAATAAATAAAAAAAAAATCTTTAAAAAAAAAAAAAAAAAAAAAAAAGTTTACATGTATCCATTACATTTAATTGGGAAATGTATATATTTATTCATCTGTGTTTAATTTTTAGTTTTTTATTGCTTGTGTTTTCAATTGTTAAATGTACAGAATAAAGTTAAAAAAAAAAAAAAAGAGATGGAAATTCTCCCTTCTGGCTGTTGAAATCATCACTTTTTTTTTTTAAGGCCTTTAACTGATTGGATGAGACTTCTCTCATTGTCAAAGTCAGTCTCCTGAGTTGATTGTAGATGTAATCAGCCATAGATGCAATCAACTTATCGATTATTTGAATCCATGAAATATGCTTACAGCTTGACCAAACAACTGAACATCATAACCTGACCAAATTGACACCTGAACTTAACCATCACAGGTATATACATACAATGGAATAATCAGCCATAAAAAGAATGAAGTTCTGATATATGCTACAATGAACCTTGAAGACACGTTGACTGAAATACGTCAGACACAAAAGGACAAATATTGTATGACTTAACTTATATGAAATACCTAGAATAAGGAAATTCATAGAGAGAGAAACGACACTTCAGGGTGCTGGAATGGAGGGTGGGGAATGGGGAATTATTGCTCATTCAGTACAGAGTTTCTGTTTGGGATGATGAAAATTGGGTAATAGTGATTTTAGCACAACATCATGAATGTAATTAATGTCACTTAATTATATACATAAAAGTGGTTAAAATGGCAAGTTTCTGTATTAAATGTTACCAGAAAAAAAGAACAAATAAATAAAGAAGTTTTCTTTAAATATATGACAGCAGTAGCATGAAGTTGGGAGGAAGGAAATGGAGTTAAATTCATATTGTTTAGGAAGAGGATAAGCCTATTGACTATTTTTAGAATTGATAAGTTAGGAATGTATGTTTGTATTTACTAGGATACCTGTAAAAGAATATAGATAATAACACTTTCAGGCTAATAGAAATAAACCATTAGAAAAAACTCCAGTCAAATAAGAAAGCAGGAGGGAGCGGAAGTGGCTCAAGCAGTTGAGTACCTGTTTTCCCTGGGAGGTTCCGGGTTCAATTCACAGTGCTTCCTAAAAAAAAAAAAAAAAAAAAAAAAAAAAAAAAAAAGGGGGGGCACCGTGGTGGGGTGGGTGTTTTTCCCCAGCTTCCCCATTTTTAAGGTCCCAGTAAAAAAAAAAAAAAAAAAAAACATAAAAATACAGAAAAAAAAAAAATAGACCATCTATGACAGGGCACGTAATAAGACCATAGCTATGAATCCAAATAAATTATAAACGTAATGTTTCCATTACAAGAGAATGTGCTTGACTGATTAGAATGAATATTTTTTTTCAATTTAAAAACAATTTATTGAAGTATATCATTCATACATAAATATACATAAACAATAAGTGTTTAGTAAACGTGAACTTACAAAACAAACATGCATAACATCATACAGGGCTCCCATTTTCTGGGCAACTCTGTTTCCTGCCCTCTCTTCTTATCCTTCTCCTCCTGTCTTCACCGGGGTTCCATCCTCGGAACCTCTGATGTGGGAGAGAGGCGTCCTACCTCCTGCGCCACCTTAGTTCCTATTTTTTTTGGCATGTCTTGTCTTGGCTCTCCCTTGTGTCACTCCTGTTACGTCATCATCTTGCTGTGGGATTCAAGGGGCCTGATGGCACACTCGTGTATGGGGCCTGGCAGCCCACGCGCCTTCTATAGTTTTCTTTTTTTTATTTTTACCGGGAGGTCCCGGGGATCGAACCCAGGTCCCTCCATATGGGAGACAGATGCCCAACCATTTGAGCCACATCTGTCCCCCTGCTATATCACTTTTTTTTTTTTTAAACAATTTATTGAAGTATATCATTCATATATGAAAATACATAAACTATAAGTGTTCAGTAAACATTGTGAACTTACAAAACAAACATGCATAACATCATACAGGGCTTACATACATAACCCCACCACAAATACTTTGCATTGTTGTAAAACATTTGTTAACAAATTATGAAAGAGCATTGTCAAAGTATTACTACTAGCTATAGTCTGTATCTTACTCCCCTATACTTTTTTTTTAGGGATTTATTTATTATTTATTTACTTTTATCCATTTTTTACCCCCCACACACACACCCCGTTTTTTCTGTTTTTGTGTCCATTCGCTGGGCAACTCTCTGTGTCCATTTCCTGCCCTCTCTTCTCATCCCTCTCCTCCTGTTTTCACTGGGATTCAAAAATTCCAGTGGAGAAAGGTAAATAAATAAATAAATCTTTAAAAAAAAAAATAGAATCTCTCATGGCCAGTTCTCTTAACATGGCTTGGGCCTTTTCAGTCATTCTCCATTCAGTGGGTGAGTTGGGAAGTTCCTCTGGTTACATCCATATATCTCTACACATTAGAATCAGCCAGTCCATGAGGGAATGTGTTCCTGGGATATTCTGCAAATTATGTGATTTTTGCCTTAAGGTGGGATTGATGTCGATATTACTCAGTTTTTCTGCTTCCCCAGCAGTTAGGCTGATCCCATCAGCCCTACTGTCCCATAACCATACCATCCAGGTTGTTAGGGATTCCCTAGATTGTTGCCAGAAATATTTTCCTAATTCTGTCAATTCTTCAGCAGAATATTTCCTAGCGATCTTTTTTTCATTAATAGGTCCACCATTTAGCACTCCTGCTTGTGCTGGATGTAGGACCTGAGGATTTTTGGTCTCTTCTTCAGTAACTTCTGCATCAGTATCACTATCCTCATCTTCCCAAGGGTTCCATGTTTTCGGAACCCAACCCTTTCTAAGATAGCTCGTACCCAGGATTGGGTTTTCTTGCCACCCCCTAGGTGTAAGAAATGACAGGCTAAAGTTGCCATATCCTCATTCTTTTTATCTAGCTGTTCAGAAAGACCTGTCATTAAAGTAGAGATGGAAGTCCACATATCCTGTTCTAGTTGTAACTCCTCCCTCAAATGGCAGATTTCTTTGTCTTTTGCAAGACAATCTGCTATAGCTGATTGCACCGTCCATAGTTTAACAGCCAGTCGACTGCTACAGCAGATTGCCTACTATCTTTACTGAATTTCATAATCTTCTGTCCGGCAATATGCACTCTGCTCTCTCTGGCGTTTCGGGGGCATCCCCGTACTCACTCAGAAGACTGCAACAATCAAGTAATCAGTCAACCCCTCCTCACATAAAGGTATAAAGCCACCCCGGGATTTCCCCCACGGATTCCCCACCCTGACTCATACTTTAGTCTGACAAAGCCTGCCAACTGCGCCAATTGTTCTGAGTATGGTGAGGAGCTGTATTAAATGACAGCTTCCTGCCAAACGGAGAGGGATAGTCAGACCAAAGAATGACTCAGACAAGTCCAGTTTGGCAAGTAAATGAGTGTTTATTAGGGGGCTTACATGGGGTCCTCCACAGCAGGAGAGAAGATGGTTCTGAGCTCAACGGTCCACATTCTCACCACAAATGAGAGGGGTCTTGTACAATGCATGTTTACATGCAGATGGGGAAGGCACAGTGAGGGGCAGCAGGACTTCTAAAGAATGCAGTGTTCTGGCAGATGACCTTTACAGTGTTTCTCCGTAGGGAAGAAGTTATGTGTTTACAGTAATTATGTGGGAGATTGATTGATATGAATGTCATCAACAGAACAGATTTTCTTACAAGTTTCTAGGGGAAGAGGTCAAGCATTTATGGTACAAAGCTTATAGATCAGTCATAAGTTAGCAAACAATCATTTCCTGAGGCTTGCCTTTTAACTATTTAGAAGTAGAATGTTGCTGTGACCGGACAGGTAAAGAACTAGAAGGGTTGGGGGAAAAATGCAGTCATATATGCCACAATAATATATTCACATGTTCCAGGGATTAAGGCATAGACATCTCTGAGGGGGTCAGTATTCTGCCTACCACACCTGTCTTCTGTGCATTTTTTTTTTTTTTTTTTTTTAGGAGGTACAGGGGAATTGAACCCAGGACCTCATACATGCAAAGCACGCACTCAACCACTAAGCTACACCTGCTCCCATTCTGTGCATTTTTTTTTTTTTTTTTTTTTTTAAGATTTTATTTATTTATTCATTTATCCCCCCCTTGCTGCTTGTGCTCGCTGGGTCAGCCAACCACACCGTGCAGGCGGGCTTGCCTTCACCAGGAGGCCCCGGGAACCGAACCCGGGGCCTCCCATATGGTAAACGGGAGCCCCACTGATTGAGCCACAGCTGCCTCCCCCATTCTGTGCATTTTGATTTGTTGTTTCTTCTTTCAGAATAGCTTTGTTCTGCTGTGTTTCTTTTCATTTCTGGTCCATCAATTGGCCCCCCTTTTTTTTTCTACACGTGTTAATATATCGATCTTTTCTCCTGTTGTTAGTGATTAGAGTGGGGAGGAGGCAACACTGGGATCTCAGTTTAGCATCTTGATCCAGTCTTTCCAATACTAATAAATTTAAAAACTGTTATTTAGTTTTACTGATTTGGGATTTTGAATGCTAGGCCTTAGGAGGTGATAGAACAATGGGCTCTTTGGACTGACTATTCTCTTTATCTTGGTGTAAGATGTGTGTCACTTTAAGATTTTGAGATAGGGCAGAGTTTTCTAAGTTAGGAATCTTCAGATGTCTGTTTAAAGCTGGCAGAGCAGAGGGTTGGAGGTGCCCCAGTCATTTGAAAAAGTAGTTTCCAAGCAGGACTTTTCTACCAGGAGATGGTCTGTCTTTGTGATACCACGTATAGACGTACTGTACCATCTGGTGGGAAATTAATGCCCCAGCCTTAATAAGCTTAATAAGCTTTCTACAGCTTTCCAGGCCTGATTTTTCTTGGAAGTTGCCTATAGTCACTAGTGAGCAAGGATGCTGGAAATTTGGATTTGCAGACCATAACGTCTTATGGGTCCATTGTTCCTTGAGACATTGGATATTGTCCAGTCCTTATTAGAAAAGAATATTTATGTAGGAGTCACCAAAATAGCATAAATGACAGTGTTTATAATTTTTATAAACATTTCATTGAGAATCTATGATGTACAAAAATATCGAGTGAATATTCTCACAATCTAGCAGAAGAGTTAGAGTTCACTGTAACGTAAGTAGTGTAAGAGAGATATAAACAAGTGTTATGGAAACATAGAGGAATGAACAATCCATTATAACCTGATGGGTCCGGGGAAGGTAATATTTCGTCAGAGTTTTGAAGAATCGTAGCAGTACAATACAATGTTCTCTCTTGTCAACCAGCCTGGCCTATTTCAATATGTAAGAGGTCTAGCAAATTTTTGTACCTGTCTTTAACATTGATCTAATTTCCCATTGTTATCATGATTAAAATACCATCTATAAGCATTATTAGATCAATAGCCTAAAACTTGATCTTACGCCTGAGAATATACAACAGTAAGCCTGAATCTGGGTTGAGAGCTATAAATCCAACTAGAGGATTCATGTATATAATTTCATCCCAAAATATATGTTAGTAGTTTTTATCTTTCATAAGGTCTTATGAATGGAGAGATTTGTTTCCTTCCCCCCCACCCCCACCCCAGTAATTTTTGTTTGTCATTGTGTTTACCTTGTATGAATTTTTATAGAATTTTTAGCAAAGAGATTGTTCCTAGCAAACACACCAACAAAACTCTATTTTAAACAACAATATGATTTTTACAAGCCCTTTCACTTTAGGGTGAATATATTAGTTAAGCACTGGGAATAGTAATGTGTATCTGATTCTGATTACTGGGTATTTTGGTTCCTGGGGATATCAGAGAGAGCATGATAGCAGCAGCTGACCTGTAAAAGGTGAAAATTCACTTACCTAATATCTTTGACAGTTGTCATAGTTTGCAAACTCCTAAATTTGTCGCTACCAGTGATCTACAGATTTTCTTTTTCAGTATCAAGTGGATAAATAAAAGATTTCTTCTGGAAATTTAAATACTTTTGTTTAAGTATATAACTATAAGTATTTGAACAATAACAATCCCAATATTTTAAAATATTGTATATATTTGCTCACTGAAAATCTGATTTGACTCATTGTTAATAATGAATTTTTGTTCATTAAAAAGTTGTGACCTCTTTTTTTGTGATACTGTAATGGTTAAAGTCTTTTTAATACTTAACAGGGAAGCGTGACAGCAATGACGGTATTTTTTCCTTTGGATACAGCTAGACTTCGACTTCAGGGTGAGTATTTTATCTTCTATAGTAATCATTTGGTGTCAGGTAGCAAGTATATTTCTCTAGTAAGTTATAAATTGACATAAGGACTTTCTGTTTCTTCAGAGAGCCACTGTTGTCTATTTTACTGACTTTAAATATTGGTCATCATTGCTCTTTCCTAATTTACAGAGACTCATTCATGGATTATTCATAGTCTTAGCCATTTTCTAATCTGAGGGAATTGAGTGGGAATTTGAATCATTACAATTCTTTACAGTAAGGCATTTGATGTTTTGGGGCACAAAATGGAGAGTTCATGGTGGAGGCAGAGGGTGATTTGCTCAAAAGAGAAAGGAAAATAGAAAACATTGTGGAGTTTCCTATTTATGCAGTCTACATATGCAGTCCTAATTTGCCTTTTTAGCTTTACAAGACTGTGCAACTCTCTATAATTCTTGCTTTTTTTTGTTTTAAGATTTTATTTATTTATTCATTTATCCCCCCCTTGCTGCTCGTGCTCGCTGGGTCAGCTAACCACGCCGTGCGGGCGGGCTTGCCTTCACCAGGAGGCCCCGGGAACCAAACCCGGGGCCTCCCATATGGTAAACGGGAGCCCTACTGATTGAGCCACATCCGCTTCCCAAATTCTTGCTTATTTTTGCCTCAATATTATTCAACTTGAAATTATAAACTTATGTCAGAACTTGCATGAAGAGATGAGTTAAGATTACCTTTGAGGGAAGAGGCAGTGGCTCAATCAGTGGGGCTCCCGTTTGCCATGTGGGAGGCCCTGGGTTCAGTTCCCCGGGCTTCCTGGTGGGGGCGGGCCCGCCCGGGCGGCATGGTTGGCTGACCCGGCGAGCACGAGCAGCAAGGGGGGGATAAATGAATAAATAAATAAAATCTTTAAAAAAAAAAAAAAAAAAGATTACCTTTGAATACATAAGTTCTATGTTAAAACCCTTCTTGCACATTGTAAATATAATTTTTTTTTTTTTTTTTTTTTTCATTTTACCGGGAGGTCCCGGGAATCGAACCCAGGTCCCTCCATATGGCAGACGGACGCCCAACCAGTTGAGCCACATCCGTCCCCTGTAAATATAATTAATACCACTGAACTGTACACTTAAAATGGTTAAAATGGAAAACTTTGTGTTATATATCATATATTTTATCACAATAAAAATTTTTTTTTTAAGTTGGGCAAAGTACCTCATCTGTTTGTCCTTTGGCTTCCCCAAGCAGTGCCTGGCACGTAGTAAGTACTCAATAAATGTTTGCTGTTTTTTTTTTTTGTTTTTTGTTTTTTTTTTTACCAGGAGTTCCCAGGGATCGAACCCAGGTCCCTCCATATGGGAGACGGACGCCCAACCATTTGAGCCACATCCGTCCCCCATGCTGTTATTTTAAAAACAAAAGAAAAAAAGAAAAAGAAAAACTCTCATGCCTACTATTTTTATTTTATTTTATTTTATTTTATTTTATTTTATTTTATTTTATTATTTTATTTTATTTTATTTTATTTTATTATTTTATTTTAGGAGGTACTGGGGATTGAACCCAGGACCTCATACATGCAAAGCAGGTGCTCAACCACTGATCTACACCCACTCCCACCCTACTATGTTTAATTAATTAAAATAATTTTAATTAATTAAAATTATTGATTCAAAACCAAAATATGTAAAAAAGGTATACAGTGGAGTGAAAAGTCTCACGCTCATATGCCCCCTTTCCTCTCCCCTGTAGGTAATGTTTTTATTAGTTTCTCAAATAGCCTTGCAGAGTGCCTTTATGGAATTGCAAGCAGATAAGAATATATATTCTTAATTTTCTCCCTCTCTTACACATAAAGCATACTTTATACACTGTTCTGAGCTGTGCATTTTTCACTTGACAGTATATTTTTTATGCCTTCCAAATCACACATTGGGGACTTCCGCATCTTTTCTTACAGCTAGAGTGTTCCGTGGTGTAGATGCACAGTAATTTGTTTACCCTTACCCTCTTGTAGATTCTTAGATTGTTTCCAGTCTTTTACTATTACTTATAATGATGTAAGAATAGCTTTGTTTATTTGTTACTTCATTAGTATAAGTTCTATGGGATAAATTCCCAGAAGTGGGATTGCCGGATCAAAGGGTAAATGTGTTTGTAATTTTGATAGTTATTGCCTGATTGCCTTAGCCATCCTACAAGCAATATTGGTACCAATTTTAATTCTTAGGAAACTGGTTTGCTTCTACAATTGTATGTTTTCAAAATGTTTTTCAAGTGGGAATAGGAAATTTTAAGCTAATTAAGATGGCTTTTGTTCTTAGTGAGAATGCTAGGAAAACTAGAATTTATGAAACTGAGGTTTTTTTTTTTGTTTTTTTTTTTTCCAAATACCACTATCTTTTTTATTGTTATTATTATTAGAGAAGTTGTGGCTTTACAGAAAAATCATGTATAAAACACAGGGTTCCCATATACTGCTTATTAACACCTTGCTTTGGTATGGTAATTTTGTTACAATTGATGAAAGCACATTTTTATAATTGTACCATTAACTATAGTCCATGGTTTAACTTAGGGTTCTCTATTTGTGTTGTACAGTTCCATAGAATTCCCCACCACCACCCCCCAGAAACTGAGTTTTAATCCTGGCTTTGCTGCCAACCAGCGTGTATCCTTTCCACATTTTGTGTCTGAAGCCTAATCTATAAAAGGAGGATTGTAATTTATTTTTTCTCTACTTTAATAAGGTATTAAGATAAATATGAACATATTTATTACTTTGCAAAAAAACAAGAAAGCCTTCTGAAATACAAGAAAATTTCTCCTGCCACATCTTTTACTTTGGAAATTAGAAATTGAATTAAAATACTTTATAGTTCATGAATAGCAGATGAAACCCATAGAATCTACAGTTGGGAAGCCACCACATTGTCACACAGAAGGATCATTAAGTTCTAAGGCAAATTAGGGAGCTTGAAGAATGGGGTGAGAGATTGCTCAAATGAGATAAATGGCATTTCATTAAACTTGATGATGCTGAAAATAATAATCCACAAAGGATTTAGTGAAAATGTATACACTTTGCTCTTGTAGTTGATGAGAAAAGAAAGTCCAAAACTACACACATGGTGCTTCTGGAGATCATTAAAGAAGAAGGCCTGTGAGTACTACCTCATTTTATCTTTATTATACAAACCAGCTCTTTAGGAGATTCATGTGTTCAGAACACACTCACTTTCTATCTTTCTCATAGCCTTATAGTGTTGTGAATTTGTAGTTGCCTGACTTGTAAGTACATAATTTTTTTCAGTCTCTTCAAGATCTGTGGTTGGCCATTTTGATTCTTGATTGTGAAGTCTTCCATGAAACCAATGCTTTGTTTTACGTATAGTAAACCAGAGGAGAAAGTAGTTGTTTAGTTGTTTATACTATCAGATACAGTCATACAGATTATGTATTTTCTATTTATTTACTTGGAAATGATTTCAAATTTACATAAAGTTAAAAAAATAAAAATATTCTAAAGAACACTAGTAAACACTTTACCCAGATTCACCTACTGTTAACATTTCCCCCTTTTTTTCTGAATTATTTGAAGGTAAGTTATATATGTCAACTCTTCATTCCTGTGACATTGACATTTTTTAAGAATATATTCCCCTCTCCCATTTTTTAAAATAGAACATTCCTCATTTTAAGTTAGCCTCATGTTTCTTCATGATTAGATTGCAATTATGCATTCTTGGCCAGAATAATGTAAAGGTGATATTGTACCCTTCTCAGGGTATCATTTCTGGAGCCAAATATTGTCTACTTGCCCTTCATTGGTTATTTAAGAGTTCTTAGATATGATTTAGCATCTAAATAATTACTATTTCTTTCTCTCTTGGAACAATTAGCAATCTATCAGGATATTCTTTAACACAATGCACATATCCTACTCTTTATTAAAATTTCCCCTTAGTGTATCATGAAGTTGCACAATGATGATCTCCAACTCCAACATTCCCTCATATTTACCAGTCTTTGCACATGACTGTTAGCAGGAGCCTTCCCTTTTTCCCTGTTTATTTATTAATCTATTTATTACAGGTATGAATGTAGAAATTCCTGTTATTTTCTGTGATTTACAGTTGATTGCAGTACTTAATTATTTTGGTGCTTACATTGCCCCAGATTTGGCCAGTGGAAGCCCCTTCAGCCTGGTTCCTTATGACATGCCCCATCTCCACGCACCCCCTTGTTTATTTTCTATATTTACTTCATGTTAAATATTTTTGACCTATAATAAAACATAAATGATTCTATATTAACTAACAGCCATGGGAAAATTGTTTCTAAGTTTACATAGTAATATTGCTAAAGGAAATTAAGAAGTGAACAGTAAAATCAATTCTTAAATTTGTGTTGTTTCTTTGGTGTCATCAGTGTTAGAAAATATTTCTTGATTTGGTCATCCTTCAGTATCTAAGGTATTTGTACAATTTGGAGTCCAGTATTGTGTAGGACTGAACCTTGAAAATAGGTGCGTGATAATCAGCCTTTCCTGTTTCTTAGGACTTCCTCTGCCCATTTCTTATAGCTTTTGTTCATGACCTTTATTTTGTTTATTATGTTTTTTCCCTAGCCTGGCACCATATCGAGGGTGGTTTCCAGTAATTTCCAGTCTCTGCTGCTCCAATTTTGTCTATTTCTACACTTTTAATAGCCTCAAAGCCGTCTGGGTCAAAGGTCAACGCTCTACTACTGGAAAGGATCTGGTAATTGGATTTGTTGCAGGTAACAGGGTTTTCTGGATATAAATGTTTTTACGTTTTAATAATTATCTTATGGTCCATAGATCCTATAAGAGGTTCTTTTAGCACAAAATAATACTGCAAAGAAGTAATTGGTTTTCTTACTTGGCTTATTTTTAATCCTGGGAGGACGATCAGCTATCCCTGTTTAGCAGCCTATATCCAGAATTTTTCTTTATTCTTTCTTTCTTTTTTTTTTTTTGACATTCAAATGAGATATTTCATGTGAACAGGACTGAATACATAATTTGTGGGGCCCAGTGCAAAATGAAAATGCAGGGCCCCTTGTTCAAAACTTACAAAGAGTTTCAAAGTAATACCAGAGCATTAAACCAAGCACAGCACACGTCATACGCCCATAAAACCAGCCCTAAATGAGAAAGCATTTTAACAAGTGTGTCTGAGGTATTTTAGTGTACAGCACGGTATAGTTAGTATCATAAGAGTTCTTAATGCTTTTGGAGTTTCATAAGAGGAAAAGAAGTCACTTTTGGCTGTGAGGTATCTCCTTATTGTAAGCAGTGGCTGTTGAAGTAGGCCTTCCAGGATCAGTAGCATTTATGGGCAGGTAGGGGACAGTTTCCATCTGGAGGAAATGATAGAGAATTATGAAAATATAGGACATGTTTAGAAACGTGAGTTCTCTGATTTAATTAGTGAGGTTAGTATAGGAACATGCATGATAAGTTTGGAGAGGTAAATATGAGCCGATTTTAGAAGGCTTTGGATTCCTGTTCATCTCAGGATAAGGAGCTATTATCCTGGTGTTGTGCATATTTAGTTATTGTGTGTTTTCCACACAGTGGAATGAGAACAGCATGAAAACAGGTATCATATATTTATATAAATGCATCTATAAAAATGAATAATATATATAATATATACATAGAATAAATACATAATTATATATACATACACATATAATTGAAGATAGAAATCTGGGAGTCATCATAGTTTCTTCATGCTCTCTCACCCTCCACTTCTGCTAGGCCATCAAGAACCATCAGTGTGTCTCCCGAATCTCTCCTGAATCCATTCCTTCTTCTCCATATCCACAGCCACTGTTCAAAATCAAGCCTCATCATCCCTCATCGGCCCTCATCTGGAACACTGCTCTAGTCTAATCTCCTTGCCTCCAATGTCTTTCTCACTAATCTGCCTTCCATAGTCCTGTCCAAGTGCTCTGTCCAAGTGGCTTCTAGAGAGAAGTTTTCAAACATTGCCATAATTCAAAGAACTCAAGTTTGAGATTTGTTCACTTGAAAAAGAAATAGAGGTAGAGGATTGTAGGAAGATGATGGAATAGGAAGCTCAAGGAATCAGTCCCTCCACCAAAACAGCTATTGAACTGGCAGGAAGTGAATCAACTATTTAGAAACTCTGAAGTCTAGTGGAATACTTGTAGCAACTGTGGAAGAGCTGGATGAAGAATCTGGTAAACCGTGGTAAATATTGGTGAATTTCACCTTTCCTGTAGCAGCTGCCATCCCACCCCCCACCCTTCTTCCCCATCAGTGTAGCAGGCAGCTATGGGGGACTGCAGCCTACATTTCTGGTGTGATTTCATGGTATCAGGGTGGACAGTAAGGACTAAATCCTCCAAAAACCAAATGTGTGTGGTCTGATTGCTGATCACTGCTTTTGATCAGCTGCTTTTGATTGCTGAGGGGGCCCAGAGGGCGGGCAGCCATTGTTTCAACCCCACTCAGGCAGAAGTGGCAGACAAGTCTTTTGAGCCAATACATATTTTTCTTTGTTTCTATTTTCTTTTCTCTCCTTTCCCTATTTGGGAGCAAAATAAGTTGGAAAAGTCACTCAACAATAGAAAATCCAGCAAACCCAAGAAGAGGGAGAATTAGATTTTCAGAATTACAATAACATTATATTCAGAATGTCCAGTTCTCAACACACACACAAAAAAATTATACACTAGGAAACAGAAAAATATGGCCCATATTTTATTTATTTCTCCTCCCTTCATTGATTTGACAGAAACCATCCCTGAGGAAGTTCATACACTGGAACTATTAGTGAAATATGTTAAATCAACTGTCTTCAATATGTGCATTGAGCTAAAGGAAACCCTGGACAAAGAACTAAGAGAAATTAGGAAAACCTTCTCTGAACAAAATAAGGAGATAGAAATTATAAAAAGGAATCAGATGATGCACTTTCATAGTTTGTAACAAATGTTTGACAACAATGGAAAGTGTTGGTGGTAGGATGATGTAGGGAGCCCTGAATGAGTGTGTTTGTTTTATAAGTTCACAGCTTTTACTATACACTTGATATGTATATGCATGTATAAATGATATACTTAAATAAAATTTTATTTTAAAAAAGGAATCAAACTATATTCGGAGCGCAAAAGTACAATAATTGAAGTGAAAAACTCACTAGAGGGATTCAACAGCAGATTTGAATAGGGAGAAGACAGAGTCAGCAAACTTGAATACAAGACAATTGAAAGTATCCAGTGTGAGGAGCAGAAAGAAGAAAGAATGAGGAAGAATGAACAGAGCCTGAAGAATGTATGGGACTCCAAAAAGCCAAACAACATACATATCACAGGAATCCCAGAAGGACAAGAGAAAGGGGCAGTAAGTATTTGAAGAAATAATGGCCAAAATTTTCCCAAATCTGATGAAAGATATGAATATACACATCTAGGAAACTCAATGAACTCCAACCAGGATAGACTCAAAGAGATCTAAACTAAAGAAACATTATAGTAAAATTGTCAAAATCCGAAAACAAAGAGGGACTTTAGAAAGCAGCAAGAGATAAGCAACCTGTCACATACAAGAGATTCTCAATAAGATTAACAGGATTTCTCATCAGAAACTATGGAGTCCAGAAGGCGGTAGGATGATATATTTAATATCCTTAAATATAAAAGATTGTCAACCAAGAATTCTGTACCTGGCAAATTTCTCCTTCAAGAATGAAGGAGGGAAGCGGCTGTGGCTCAATCAGTAGGGCTCCCGTTTACCATATGGGAGGCCCCAGGTTCGGTTCCCGGGGCCTCCTGGTGAAGGCAAGCCCGCCCGCACGGCGTGGTTAGCTGACCCAGCAAGCACAAGCAGCAAGGGGGGGATAAATGAATACATAAATAAAATCTTTAAAAAAAATTAAAAAAAAGAATGAAGGAGAAATTAATACATTTATAGATCAACAAAAGCTGAAGGAGTTCGTAATCAGAGGACCTGCCCTATAAAAAATGTTGAAGGGATTCCTTCAGGCTGAAAATGAAGGCTACTAGACAGTAACTTGAAGACATAAGAAGAAATAAAGAATACTGGTAAAGTTAACTACATAGATACATATAAAATCCTGTATTATTGTACTTTGGCTTTGTAATTGCTTTTTCCCCTATATAATATAAAAGTCAAATGAGTAAAACAATAATTAAAATCTCTGTTAATGGGCACACAGTGTATAAAGATGTCATCTGAGACAATACCATTATGAAGGGAAAGAGATAGAGATGTATAGGAATAGAGTATATACTACTGAAACTAGATTGGTATTCAAACTAGGTTGCTATTAGTTTTAGATTGGATTACAAGATGTCCCTTGTGATCACAAAGGTAACCACAAAGACAGTAATTTAAAAATATAAAGAAAAGGAAAGAAGGGAATCAAAAAGGCATACTACCAAAAATCACCTAAATACAAAAAGAGACAATAATGGAGTAATTGAGGAATATAAAATATACAAGACACACAGAAAACAAATAGTTGAATGGCAGAAGTAAATCCTTCCTTCTCAGTTATTACCTTAAATGTCAATAGATTAAACTCCCCTATTAAAAAGACAGAGATTGCCAAATGTATTTTTAAAAAAAACATGATCTGTCTATGCACTGTCTACAAGAGACTCACGTTAAATGTAAACATGCAAAGAGGTAGAAAGTAAAAGATTGAAAAAAGCTATTTCATGAAAATAGTAATCAAAAGAGAGCTCAAGTGGCAATCTTATTACCAGACAAAATAGACTTTAATTCAAAAACAGAGGACACAAAGAGCTATATATATTGATAAAAGGTTCCATACAGCAAGAAGGTATAACAATTATACAAATATCCACACCTAACAACAGCCCCAAAACATTTGCTTCTCAACAGAAAAGCAAAAATTGATAGATTTGAATGGAGAAATAAATTGTTCTACAAAATAGTTGGAGACTGCATTACATCACTTTAAAAAATTGATAAAATATCAAGACAGAAGATCAATAAAGAAACAGAGGGCTTGAAGAACACTATTAACCAATCAGACCTAATGGACACACATAGAACAATCCACCCAACAACAGCATAATACACATTCTTCTCAAGTGCACATGGAACATTTTCTAGGATAGATCATATGTTAGACCACAAATCAAATCTTAATAAATTTAAAGTATTGAAAAAATGCAAAGTATCTTCTTAACCACAGTGTAATTAAGCTAGAAATCAGTAACAAAAGGAAACTGGAAAATTTATATACATGTGGACCTTAAACATCACACTATTAAACAACCAATGAGTCAAAGAAGAAACCACAAGGGAAATTAGAAAATATCTTGAGACAAATTAAGACAATAATGTGGGAAACAGATGTGGCTCAAGCAATTGGGCTCCCGTTTACCATATAGGAGGTCCAGGGTTCGATTCCCAGGGCATTCTGGTGAAAGGCAAGCTGTCCCGCACAGGTTTGCTGACCTGCGTAGGAGTGCTGGCCCGTGCAGAGAGCTGGCAAAGCAAGATGACGCAACAAAAAGAGACAAGAGGAGAGAGAATAAGAGACGCAGCAGACTAGGGAGCTGACGTGGAGCAAGAGATTGAGTGCCTCTCTCCCACTCTGGAAGGTCCCAGGATCAGTTCCCAGTGCCACCTAAAGAGAAGACAAGCACACACAGAACGCACAGAGAGCAGACAGTGAGCATAAAAACAATGAGGCGAGGGGGGTGGGGGTGGTGGGAGAAATAAATAAAATATATCTTTAGTAAAAAAACAACAAAAAAAGTAACATACCAAAACTGATGGGATATAAGAAAGGCAGTACTCAGAGAAACATTTATAGCTCCTAATGCCTACATTAAAAAAGGAAAAAGTTCACAAATTAATACCTAACTTCACACCTAAAGAAACTGGAACAAGAAGAGCAAAGTAAAGCCAAACATATTAGAAGAAAGGAAATAAAGATTTGAGCAGAGATAAATGAAATAGCAAATTTAAAAATTAATAGGCTAATTAACCCAAATGCTGAGTTTTTAAAAGATCGGTAAAATCAATAGACCTTTACCCAGAATGACAAAAAAAGAGAGAGAACACAAATAACTAAAATCAGGAATGAAATTGGGTACATTACTTCTGACCTTACAGAAGTAAAAGGGATGGGAAGCGGCTGTGGCTCAATCAGTGGGGCTCCCGTTTACCATATGGGAGGCCCCGGGTTCGGTTCCCGGGGCCTCCTGGTGAAGGCAAAGCCTGCCTGCACGGCATGGTTGGCTGACCCAGTGAGCATAAGCAGCAAGGGGGGGATAAATGAATAAATAAATAAAATCTTAAAAAAAAAAAAATAAGTAAAAGGGATTATAAGAGGTACTATGAATAATTGTATGCCAACAAGTTAGATACCTAGATAACATGGAAAAATTCCTACAAACATGAAAATTGTCTAAACAGACTCAAGAAGAAATGGAAAATCTCAACAGACTTCTAAGTAGAGATTGAATCAGTAGTCAAAAACCTCCCAACAAAGAAAAGTCCAGGACCACATGGTTCAGCTCTGAATTCTATCAAATATTTAAAGAAGAATGAACACAAATCCTTTTCAAACTCTTCCAAAAAATAGAAAAGTGAGTAATTCCTAACTCACTATGAGGCCAGCTTTAAGCTGATACCAAAGTCAGATAAAGACAGCAGAAGAAAAGGAAATTCCAGGCCAATATACCTAATGAATATAGAAGCAGAAAATCCTCGGCAAAATACTGGCAAACCAAATCCAGCAGTATATATTAAAAGAAGTTTACACCATAACCAAGTGGGACTTATTCCAGGAATGAAAGGGTGGTTCAATATAAGGACATCAATCAATATCAGTCAATCAATATAATATTAATAGAATGAAGGGAAAAAACCTACATGAAACAGTGTGGTACTAGAATAAGGATAAACATATAGACCAATAGAACAGAATTGAATATCCAGAGTTAAATCCCTACACTGTGGCTGGTTGATTTTCGATAAGGGTGTGAAGTCCACTCAATGGGGGAAGAATAATCTCTTCAACAAATGGTGCTGAAACAACTGGAAATCCACATGCAAAAGTATGAATTTAGATCTCTACCTCTCACTACATACAAAAATCAGTTCAAAATGGATCCAAGATGTAAATATAGGAGCTAATACTATAAAACTCTTGATAGAAATCTTAGGCAAATATCTTCAGGATCTTGTAGTAGACAATGGATTTTTAGATTTTTACACCAAAAGCATGAGCAATAAAAGAAAAATAAAATGGACTTCATCAAAACTAAAAATTTTTGTGCATCAAAAGCCATTATCAAGAAAGTGATAAGACAACTTATAGTATGGTAGAAAATATTTGGAAACCATAAATCTGATAAGGGTTTATATGCAGACTATATAAAGAACTCTTATAACTCACCAACAAAAAGACAACCCAATTTAAAAATGGGCCAGGGAAGCAGATGTGGCTCAACCAGTTGGGTACCCGCCTACCACATGGGAGGTCCTGGTGCCTCCTAAAAGAAGATGAACAGACGCCGCCTCCCACCACAACAAGCTAGACACTGCCCCCACTGCAAGGAGCAAATGCCACAAGGCAGTAGGAGCCTCAGCCCATGCGGAGTGGATGTGGCTTAGGCTGTTGGGTACTTGCCTCTTAAGTCAGAGGTCCCGGGTTTGGTTCCTGGTACCTCCTGGAGAAGGTGAGCAAACAATGAGCAGACAGCCGAGAGAACCATCTGGGGGAAGGGGGATAAATAAAGAAAAATAAATTTAAAAATCTTTTTTTTTTTAATGGGCCAAAGATTTAAAATAGATGTTTCTGAAGATATTCAAATGGCCAGTTAGTATATGAAAAGATGCTCAAAATCATTATGCTTTAGAGAAAGGCAAATTAAAACTACAATCAGATGTGACTTCATACCCCACTATGATGGCTATTATTAGAAAAATTGAAAATAACATCTGTTGGCAAGGATGTAGAGAAATAGGAATCCTTGTATATTGTTGGTAGGAATTTAAAATGGTATAAAAACTATGGAAAACCGTTTTTCAGTTCCTCAGAAAGTTAAACATAGAATAACCTAGCAATTCTACTCCTTGGTGTATACCAAAAGAACTAAAAGCAGATAGTTAGATATTTGTACACAACTATTCATTGCAGGATTATTCATAATAGCCAAATGGTAGAAGCAACCCAAGAGTTCATTAACAGATGAACAGATCAACAAAATGTGGAATAACCATAAAATGGAATACTGTTCATCATGTTGAATAAAATAAGCCAAACACAAAAGGACAAATATTTTATGATTTCTGTTATATAAAATACTTATAATAAACAAATTCATAAAGACAAAGCTGAATAGTAGATACCAGGGGAGAGGGGAGCTGAGAATGGGGAGTTAATGCTAAATGAGTGTAAGTTGTTTGGGGATGATGAAAATAGTCTGCTAATAGGTTGTGGTGAAAGTTACACAGGGAAGCAGATGTGGCTCAAATGATTGGGCTCCCATCTACCATATAGGAGGTCCAGGGTTTGATTCTCAGGGCCTCCTGGTGAAAACTGAGCTGGCCCGCGCGGCGAGCTGGCTGGAGCGGAGAGCTGCCCCATTCAGAGTGCTAGCCCATGCAGGAGTGCTGGCCCATGCAGAGTGCTGGCCCACACAGGAGAAGCTGGCACAGCAAGATGATGCAACAAATAGAGACACAGAAGAAAGACAATGAGAGACACTGCAAATCAGAGAGTTGAGGTGGCGCCAGAGATTGAGCAGCCTCTCTTCACTCTGGAAGTTCACAGGATTGGTTCCCGGTGCCACCTAAAGAGAAGATAAGCAGACACAGAAGAATGCACAGAGAGCAGACAGCGAGCCAAAAACAAGGGGGAGGGGGGATGGGGGAGAAATAAATCTTAAAAAAAAAAAAGTTACACAGAATTGTCACCATATTTAATGTCAAATAATTGTTCGCTTAGAATGGTTTAAATGATTTTCATGTTATGTGTATTTTAACACAACTAAAAATAAAATATTAAAAATAAATCAGTTATGCAAAAAGAACAGATTCTTATTGAACATATGTAAATAACTATATCACTATGAAAAGTAAGGAGACTCAGTAAGAGTTACTGATTTTCAAAGTATTTTATTTTAGTTTACAAAGGCAGTATTGATTAAATTATTGTTGGATATGGCTGCTTAAGAAGAAAGAGGGGGAAGCGGCTGTGGCTCAATCAGTAGGGCTCCCGTTTACCATATGGGAGGCCCCGGGTTCGGTTCCCGGGGCCTCCTGGTGAGGGCGAGCCTGCCCGCGCGGCGTGGTTGGCTGACCCAGCGAGCATGAGCAGCAAGGGGGGGATAAATGAATAAATAAATAAAATCTTTAAAAAAAAAAAAAAAAAGAAGAAAGAGAAAGGGTTTTGTAATGTCAAAGATGAAATATTAAAGCATTAAAAATATTCCAAATAAATAACCATAATAAAAGTTCCCTCACCATTTTGTTCATTCCTGTATGATTAAATCTATGTAAATAATTCTTGTTCCTCACAATATTGGGTTAGTTTCCTGACTTCATGAAGCTGTCTGCTTCTGAATCCTGGAAATCTTAACCAAGGCCACTGGTTTTATGTGAAAGTTACATAAACAATGCCATTTCAGAAGCCTGTGCCCAAAAGTCTATTTTTGAAGTGTCAAAAATTTGCAATAGATTTCTGGTCAACCAAGGTGATAGCATAGGATGCTCCAGGGTTCCTTCCCATGCACCCCGCACCCCCCCCCCCGAATCTTAGAACAACTAGCAAAAACTGGCAGATCCATCCTCCTCAGTGCTCTGGAAAACAAAGGATTACAGTAAAAGGGCAAGCACTGAATCAAGAAAGACATTTTAAAACCTGAAGAAGCATTTGGTGCTTTTTCTGGCCCCCACTCCCTCACTTGTGTGGTATGGAGCTTGCCTACACTCTCATTTTGGGGCCTTGACCCTATTCTGTAGGGAGTAGAGTAACCTATATGTACATACTGGAGTATCTGTATGTCGGTTCCAATCTTTTGGATGGCACATTCATCTAAACCTAGACATTCATCTCTGGCTCCCTTACCAGAACTTGCCTTGTAAGCAGGAACATTTTGCAGACAGCTAGAGCAGTGTAATAAACAATCAAATTGAAGTAGAGTGGGGCTAAGGTTTGCCAGCATCAAGACATAAAATAGGGATGAGGGGGAAAGGCTATTTCAAAGGAAGTAGAGGAGACAATCAGCTTGCAGTAAAATGGAGAATGTATAAGGCCGTGAGGGCATGCCCAGGACAGAACACATGCTCAGAAAAGACAGAGAGGACCATGCATTTCACCTCAGGCTGATCTTATTGGTAGGCTAAACTGTGAAGAAGCGCTCTAGCCATCATAGAGCCAATTTGCAAAGGCTGTGAAAGACATTTTTTACTTTGGACTCTGTGTTTTTATTAGCTCTCTGTCATATCACAAGCTGGATATACCCTTAAGAACAGACAACTCAAGGACTAAGTTCCAGTTTTGGAAAATGTACAGTATACAACAAAAGACTACAACATGAACAAAGAAACAGGAAATGATGGCCTAGCAAAGAAACAAAATACAACTTTATAAACCATCAACAAAGAATTCCAGAATTAGGACATACTGGCAAACACTTTTAAAAAAAACATCAGTGTGCTTAAAGAGCTAAAGGAAACCTGGAGAAATAATAAAGTATATCAGGAAAATTATAAATGAGCAAAATAAGAATCTCAATAAAGAGATAAAAATTATTAAAAAGGAACCAAAAAGAAATACTGAAATTTAAGGCCAAATAACTGAAATTAAAAATTCCCTAGAGGATTTCAACAGCAGTTTGGAGCAAGTTGAAGAATGAATCGTTGAACTCAATGATAAGACAATTGAAATTATTCAGGCTGATAAGCAGAAAAAAAAAAAAGAATGAAGAAAAATGAGTAGCACCTAAGAGATCTGTGAGACAACATCAAGTACCAATAAACACATTATGGAAGTCCCTAAAGGAGAAGAAAGAGAGAAAGGTAAAGAAGGAATATTCAAAGAAATGATGGCAGAAAACTTCCCATATTTAAAGAAAGACATGACTATATACCTTTATGAATCCCAATGAACCCCAAATAGGATAAACTTGAAGAGAACCACACCCAGACACATTGTTATCAAACTGTCAAATGTCAAGGACAAGGAGAGAGTACTGAAAGTTGCAAGAGAAAAACCAGTGTGTCATGTACAAGAAAACCCAATAAAGTTAAGTGCCAATTTCTCATCAGAAACTATCCAGGCAAGAAGGCAGTGAAATGAAATATTTAAAATGCTGAAAAACATAATTTCTAACCAAGAATTATATATCCAGTGGTACAGACTTTTAAAATGAAGGAGATGGGGGCGGATGTGGATCAAATGGTTGGGCGTCCGTCTGCCATATGGAGGGACCTGGGTTCGATCTCCGGGACCTCCCGGTAAAATTTAAAAAAATAAAAAAATAAAATGAAGGAGATGGGAAGCGGCTGTGGCTCAATCAGTGGGGCTCCCATTTACCATATGGGAGGCTCCGGGTTCGATTCCCGGGGCCTCCTGGTGAGGGCGGGCCCGCCCGCACGGCGTGGTTGGCTGACCCAGCGAGCACAGGCAGCAAGGGGGGGATAAATGAATAAATAAATAAATAAATCTTAAAAAAAAAAAAAATGAAGGAGAAATTAAGAAATTCCCAGATAAACAAAAGCTGAGAGAGTTTGGCAGCACTAGACCTTCCCTACAAGCAATGCTAAAGGGAGTTCTTCAGATTGAAAGGAAAGGAGACTATATAATAGATTGACATGGCATAGAGAAATAAAGACTTCTATAATAGTAACCATATGGCTAATTATAAATGCCAGTACTATTGTATTTTCATATGTAACTCCACTTTTTTTTTTTTTTTAAAGATTTATTTATTTACTTTATCCATTTTAAACCCCCCCTTCCCCATTTGCTGTTTTGTGTCCATTCACTGGGCAATTCTCCATGTCTGTTTCCTGCCATCTCTTCTCATCCTCCTCCTCCAGTCTTCACCAGGATTCGATCCTGGACACCTCCGATGTAGGAGAGAGGTATTCTGCCGCCTGCACCACCTCTGCTCCTGGCTTCTGGAGCTTTCGGAGCATCTCGTCTTGTCTCTCCCCTGTTACGTCGTCATCCTGCTGCGTGGCTCCCGGGGCCCGACGGCTCAACGGCACACACAGCCTGGCAGCCCATGCGCCTTCTATATATATATTTTTTATTTTACCGGGAGGTCCCAGGGATCGAACCCAGGTCCCTCCATATGGCAGACGGACGCCCAACCATTTGAGCCACATCCGCCCCCTGTAACTCCACTTTTTACTCCTTACAGGTTCTAAAATGCAAATGCTTAAAAAATAATGATAAATCAATGTTTTTGGATGCACAATGTATACAAATATAATGCATAACAAGTACAGAAAAAAAAAGTGAGGGAATAAAGGGGTATAGGAACATTAAAAAAAAAAAAATCATTTATGAAGATTAAAAAAAAGAGAGACTAAAGAGACAATAACATCTAAATGCAATACATGATCCTGGACTGGATCTAATAATAATGAAGGAGAAAAGGTCAAGGACATTATTGGCTTTTATGAAAAAATTGGAATATAGATTTTATATTAATGTTAAATTTTCTGAACTTGGTAATTGTATTCTGCTGCCACTTCTAAGCTGTGGCTCTGTTAGTTCAGCAATAAGATGGGAATGCTACTTAATATACCTAATTATTTACCTAGAGATTGCATTTTCTTTGACTTCTAATGTCTATAATTCTATTTTCTGCTTTTTGTATCATTTATATGAAAAGAAAACCAAAATTAAGAGATGAAGAACAGGAGTGATGTGACTCAAGCGGTTGAGCTCCCACCTCCCACATGGGAAATCCTGGATTTGCTTCCTGGTGCCTCCTGAAAAAACAGAAATGAACAACAAGCAAAACAAACGGGGGGGAAAAAAGCCTGAGAACTCAGGGAAGCTGATGTGGCTCAGTGGTTGAGTGCCAGCTTCCCACATACTTTCCCAGTTTCAAAAAAAGAGAGAGGGGAAGCGGCTGTGGCTCAATCAGTGGGGCTCCCGTTTGCCATATGGGAGGCCCCGGGTTCGGTTCCCGGGGCCTCCTGGTGAAGGCAGGCCCGCCCGCACGGCGTGGTTAGCTGACCCAGCGAGCACGAGCAGCAAGGGGGGGATAAATGAATAAATAAATTAAATCTTTTAAAAAAAAAAGAGCATTCTTTTGTAAGGAGTCAGATGGGTAGATTTATGGCTTTGATCTGCCATTTTCTTATATCAGTAGTGATTGCACATATTTCTCAGATGTGCATACCCAATTACCATATTTCATTTTTGTTTTTTCTCCATAACAAAAGAGATTTGCTGCTAATAAACTACTTGTTTTCAAGGTTTCAGAAGTAAATAACTATATTCCAAATATTCTTTGAATTAGTGAATAATTTTAGTAAATGTGTTCATCATCTCTTTTTTTTTTAAAACATGTAACACTATTAAAAAAAAAAAAAAATCAAGAGAAGTTGAAAATTCACAGAAATAATTTCCAGGGAATTCCCTATCTTCAGAAAAAGAGAGGACCTACAGTCAGAATCTCAGAATTAGAAAAAGATGGTAAAGTTCATTTAATCCAAGGTCTCCCGACCATGACACCACCTACATTTTGGCCTGGATAACTGCGTAGGATGTTCAGCAGTATTCCTGGCTCCTACCTACCAGGTATTACTAGCACGCTGCAGTTGTAACATCCTAAAATGTCTCCACACATTGCCCTAGGTCCCCTGTGGGTCAAAATCACCCCCTTTGAGAACCACTGACCTATCACCAAGCGATAATCCACTTTACGTTGGAAAATAAAATATGGGAATCCATTCCTATCCCTAACAGTACATTTTTTTTCAATAATGCTGTTAGAAATTTCATTTTTATTGATATTAAATCTACCTTAAAGCAAATTGAAACAAATATGAAACTAGTTAGTGGGTGTTTTGTTTTTTTTACAGAGGTATGAATTAGCAATTCTGAAGCCATTTATGTGTATTTTAGATAAGTAAATATATTGTGATCCTGGTTCTATTCCTTTGGGTAGTATAGAGTAGGTGTAGTCCCTCTTCCACAAGTCATTCATCCACGGTCCACTCATGAAATGTGTATTGTGTAGCTATATATACTAAGCCCGGTTCTATGTCCTAAGGAGGATTCAGCAATAAATAAAAGAAGAAAATCTCTTTCCTCATGAAGCTTACATTTTAATGCTGTAAGGCAGATAATAAACAAAATATGCAAATAAAATATATAAAGTTAAGGAGAAAGTTTAAGCAAAGGAGGAGGACAGAGAGTATAGGGAAAGAGAAGGGTGTCATTTTAGATGGTGTGACCACTTAGGACCTTAAAGGAGGTGAGAGAGTAATCCATGCCAGGGGTGTTCAGGGAATAGAAAAGAGGCGACGTGGCTGTAGCAGCACGAGCAAGGGGACCAGGAAGGCCAGGTCGTATAGGGCTTTGTAGAACAAGGTAAGGATTTTGGCTTTTACTCAAATGAAATGGGAGACAACTGGAGGAATTTGAACAGAGAAATGAAATGATCTTATTTATGTTTTCACGTGATCATATGAATACTATGCTGAATACAGCTTAAAGGATACAAATGAGAAAGCAAATCAGTTAGGAAGCTATGAAGATAACCCAAGCAAGATTTGATGGTGGTTTGGATTCGGGTGGTAGTGGTGGAGAGAAGTGATTGAATTCTGGATACAATACAAAGAAAAAGATAAGATTTGCTCATAGATTGGAGGTGGAGTTATAGAGAAAGGATAAATCCAGGATTTTTCAGGAGAGCAACTGAAAGTTTCCATTTACTGAAATGGGGAAGAGTGCAAGAGGAGCAGTCCTTTATATTTAATTCATTCTTTCAGCATTTCCTGAGCACTTTCTATGTACCAGGCACCATGTTAAAACACGAATGCAGAGATAATGAAAATATTACCTCTGCCTTTAAGGAGTTCACTGTATAAGTAAAAGAGAAAAATAATATCACTATTTGTGACATTAAATACATTGCCACAGAATTTTGGTGTGTAACTTCACCACTATTTCCAGAACCTTTTCCTTATGCCAAACAGAAATTTTTACCCTTTGTGCATTAACTCCTCATTACCTCTACCCCTGCCCCAGTAAACACTATTCTGCTTTTTGTCTCCATGAATGTGTTTATACTAAGTATTTCATATAAGAGAAATTATCCAATTTTTGACCTTTTGTGTCTGGCTTATTTCACTTCAACAGGGTGTCTTCAGGGTTCATCCATGTCATAGCATGTATCAGCATTTCATTTCTTTTTTCTGCTAAATAATATTCCATTGTATGTATATGTATATATCACATTTTGTTTATTTTTCTGTTGATGGAACTTGAGTTGCTTCTACCTTTTGGCTATTGTGAATAATACTGCAACGAACATTGGTATACAAATGTCTGTCTTAGTCCCTGCTTTTAGTTCTTTGGGGTACATAGTAGGAGTGGAATTGCCAGGTCACATGGTAATTCTATGTTTAACTTTCTTTTTTTTTTTTTTTAACTTTTCCTTATCTATTTTGTGTGTGTGTATGTTTTATACTGAACTCAGTATTTAAATAGAGTACCACATATGTAATTTATAGATAAGCACAAGTTTTACAGGATACATGTTCTAAACATTTTCCTGTTAGGAGTGAATGATCAGAAAATTCCCAGACCACTCCTTTAGACATGTGAGAATGGTAGTCGCATTCTTTTTTTTTTTATTATTTACTTTATTTATTTATTTACTTTATTTTAACCCCTCCACCCTCGTTTTGCTGTTTTATGTCCATTCGCTGGGCAATTCTCCGTGTCTGTTTCCTGCCCTCTCCTCTCATCCTTCCACTCCTGTCTTCACCGGGATTCGATCCTGGGGACCTCCGATGTGGGAGAGAGGCGTTCTGCCACCTGCACCACCTCAGTTCCTGTTTTTTTCAGCGCGGCTCGTCTTGGCTCTTCCTTGTGTCTCTCTCCTGTTAAGTCATCATCTTGCTGCGTGGCTTGGCGGGGCCTGGCAGCACGCCCGTGCACAAGACCTGGGGGGTTCGCCTTCTATAATTTTCTTTATTTTACTGGGAGGTCCCAGGGATTGAACCCAGGTCCCGCCATATGGGAGACGGACTCCCAACCATTTGAGCCACATCCGCCCCCATGTTTAACTTTCTGAGGAACTGTCAAACCGTTTTCCACAGTGGCTGCACCATTTTACATTACTACCAACAATGTACAAGGGTTTCTATTTCTCTGTGTCCTTGTTAACACTTATTTTCTGTTTTGTTTTGGTTTTTTTTTTTTTTTTTAATAATAACCATGTTATTGACTTTTCCAAACTATTTTTGCTCCATAGAGAGTGGAAAGAGAAAAGAGGAAAAATAAATACTGTCTCTAATTCTTCTCTTCCACTTTTCACTGATGAGGTTGCAACAGTGGTCACCCTCAGAGCCTACCACCTAGCCATCTGAAGTAGCTGACCAAAAGCAGCAATTGGTGATCAGTCCACACGCCCCTGGATTTTGGAGGACTACGTCCTCGTAGGTCACCCTGTACCAGCAAACTGCATCAGGAGCTGAGACTTCAGTTCCCATTGCTGCCTGCCACACAATTGAGGGATGAGGGATAGTCGCCACTGCACTTTTTATCACAATTTATCAGCGTCCAGAGTTTCAAAATAATTGTTTCAGACATTTCCTGCCAGTTAAATAGTTGTTTCCACGAAGGGACTGATTCCTGGAGCTTCCTACACTGCCATCTTCCCACAGTCATCTCCCAGTGTTGTGCATTTTTGTACTTGAGGTTTTCCTCTTAGTCTTTTCAGCTTGTGTTACTAATGTAGATATGAAAGGCGAGTTTAAAATAATGGTTAAATATTAATCTTGCTGCATTGCCTCTTAAAAGTGTTTTGTGTGCACCCACTTCTTAAATAGAATAAGAAGGTAATTTTGATTTCTAACTAATTTAATGGGTAACCTATTTTATTTATTTAGAAAGGTTTGTATACTATGCCCTTCTACAGTATCCAAGGAAGCTTATAGTCTCTGGTTCAAGCTCTCCCATCTTCTTTTTCTTCTTAAAAAATGCAGTTAAATGCTCAGAATCACTTTACAGTCTGATTTTTCTGTATTAAGTGATATGTACATTACATTTGAATGGAAATGCATTCTAAATTCTGGGCAAATCTCTTGGCCTCTTGGGCACTGGCACTTTTTATAAATATGACTAGGGAGAATCTCTAGGGATTTTTCAGATTATGATCAATGTCATAAGTGACAGTGCATGAAATGTTATATCTTAACTAAAGAAGATTCCTTGGGGGAAGCGGCTGTGGCTCAATCAGTAGGGCTCCCGTTTGCCATATGGGAGGCCCCGGGTTCGGTTCCCGGGGCCTCCTGGTGAGGGCGGGTCCGCCCGCGCGGCGTGGTTGGCTGACCCGGCAAGCGCGGGCAGCAAGGGAGGGATAAATGAATAAATAAATAAAATCTTTAAAAAAAAAAAAAAAAGATTCCTTGGTGATATGTGAATCAGTAACAATATAACAAATACAATCATAAAATTACTTGATTTTTTTTTATCTTGAGAAATGTGTTCTTATAATGTCCTAAGAGATAAGTAGCAAAATATCTTACTTTTGCAACTATGCAAGAAATGAAAAAATAGAATTTTAATCTCTTGGTTGTTCCATCAAGTGTATCCTTTGTTAGGCTGGGTTTTCTACATAGTATGTTTTGAGATTCTTTACATCAAAATATTTTTTCGCCAGTTGGTATTTGAGTTTTAGTAAAAGATTTATCTTCATAAGTATTGTGCCTCTTGGTTATTCAGAGTATGACTAGAGCCAGACAGCTTGACACGTGCTTGTGTTGAGTTTGTACATTCATCCATTTGCCCAATATTTTATTTAACAAATATTTTAAAATATATACTATGTATCAGACACTTTGTTAAAACTCTATCTGTATTTTTTTAAATCATTTCAGAATGGTTAAGGAATATTTTAATATCTCAAGATGGTGTTAAATTGAGATCATGTGTTTTCAGAAAGGAAGCACCTGGCTTATGGTGTTGTTCCACTCTGAGGCAACCTTGGGGGACCAAGATACCCATCCTTAAGCTTGTAAGGATCATGATGCTTATGAGTTGTTTCAGGTGTTTTGTGATAGTTCGTAACTACTGCTTGCTGTCTGTGTATCCTAATTCCTTAAGTGATGAGGACCCTTCTATGAGCTTCTCAGCCCTAAGCACTTTTGAAATTTCACCATTTTCTTTCACCTACTCACTTAAAATCATATGAGCTACTTATGTGTGACTTGGAATTTGTGTGTGTTTTATCTGATACAGTCATGGACTTTGCATGTGCTCAATAAACTACTTCCCTTCTTTAAAGCTATTTTTTATTGTTTTAAAATTATATCAAAATTGCTACTTTGGATGCTATATAAAATGGCAAATGGGTTGTCTCCTATTATACAAATGAGAAAACTTATTACTGTTTTCATGTCTAGAGACATGAAATGTCTGCTACCAGCCATTTTGCTATCGGCAAGGCTTCTGAATTGCTTCTAACAGAAGTGGCTTGTGTTATACCCAGGCACAAAGAGACATCTTGTCTTAGGTCTCCTAGTCAGTCAGTGGCAAAGGTATAAATGGAATATTGGTATATGAAACTTTGACATGAAACTACAAAGCTTAAAAAGTTACATTTTGCTTTCCTTGTCTCTCTCTCTTTTTTTTTTTTTAGGAGGTACCGGGGATTGAACACCCAGGACCTCATGCATGGGAAGCAGGCGCTCAATCACAGAGCTACATCCACTCCCCAATAAGAGCTGGTTTTTCTTCTTTGTTTTTAAGGGGTACTGGGGATCGAACCCGGGACCTTGTACATAGGAAGCAGGTGCTCAACCACATCTGCTTCCCTCTCCCTTTCTTTTTAAAGGAGTAGTGAATGTGTTGCTAACAACTCCACTCTGGGTGGTAAACACCAGACTGAAGCTGCAAGGGGCAAAATTTAGGAATGAAGACATTGTACCAACCAACTACAAAGGTATTATTGGTAAGTGTCTCTTGGGTGAGTTCCTATTTAAAGGTTTTCTTTTCTCTTTGTACCCGAAATCTGTTGCCATGATAATGTTGCATGACAAACAACCTCAAATCTTAGCACACAGAACATTAATCATTTATTTAGCTCACATGTCTTTGGACTGACAGAGACTTGATGGATCTAGGCTGACTCCAGCCTGGGAGTCTCGGCTCCATGTATCTCTTATTCTTTTCCTGGATCCTCTTCTTAGTGACAGCAAAAGCACAAAGGGACACACCCAAATCGTACAAGCATATTTCAAGGCCATACTTGTGTTCTGTCTGCTAGCATTCTATTGACCAAATCACATGGCCAAGCTCAAAGATAAGGGATAGAGAAGGATACTGCTCCCATGGAGTAGAAGGGGAGGGGGGTAAGTATTTTTAAAAGAATAATCTATACTTTTTTTTTTCTAGAGTTGTCTTTAGATAAAGATATAAGGTTAATATCTGATGTCTTTAAGCTTCTGCTTTTTAATAGTACCATGTTGCCAGTTTCTCCTTTCCCATGTTTCCATCTTTGTTTATTAAGCAATACAGCGATAACCTATTGGGAGTGAGAACAATTTCCTTATAAGTCAAATCTTGTATATTGGACTTCAGGGAACTCTTCTTATCTTTTGTTGTATGGACTTTGTTGTGAAACACCTGAGATATCAACACAGTTCTCTTTAATACAGTGTTCCTGATGATGGTAATGATTACTTAGGAAAACTTGACATTCTCACCCTATATTTTCAGAAAAAAAATCACTTATGATTCAAGTTGGTCTCTCAATAACTTGGTGACTGGCAGTGTCTAATTATTACCAGAAAATAGTAACCTTTGAACTTTCCTCTAAAATATCATTGCAAGAAGGAAATCTTAATAGAACCAAAATGATTTGTGTTCTGAGTATATTTCAACAAAATTCAAGTTGTCTCTTCTAGCTAGGGAGTTGTATCATGCTTTTCAAAAGTTCCTGATTTCTTGCTTAGATGCTTTTCACCAGATAATTCGAGATGAAGGAATTTTGGCTTTGTGGAATGGCACATTTCCCTCCTTGCTATTAGTCTTCAATCCTGCTATCCAGTTCATGTTCTATGAAGGTTTAAAACGGCAGCTTTTAAAGAAACGGATGAAGGTAATCCCTGATTTTGAAAGCAGCAAAATATTCATCTCTGACACCTTCTTGTTGTTAGGATTGATGTGCTTCTTTCTTTCTTTGCTTTCCAGCTTTCTTCTTTGGATGTGTTCGTCATTGGTGCAGTAGCCAAAGCTATTGCCACCACAGTCACCTACCCTATGCAGACAGTACAATCAATTCTGAGGGTGAGTACTGGGATTCTCTCTGCATTTAGTCAAACAACATTCTGAAATGTGTGGTCTTTCTGTTTAAAAGCTCCAACTCCTCTAAGAATGTTAATAAAGTCATAAAGTAGCCAGTGGCAGGCCAGAGTAGGCCTCATCCGTTTTCTGATGTTTGATATTCTCCTAGGCAGGCTGCATGTCAGTTTGTTTCCTGTTTGATTTGGAATGAAGTTTGAATTTGTACCTTCTTAAGTAATATAGTGTCTCAGAAAACCCAAATGTAGAAGAGGTTCTTAAAGTGTAAGTTGGCTTCCTTCTCATTCAAATTAATTTGTTTGGTGCTCTAAGGTAGATTATCCTTTACAAAATCAGAGGTTAATTCCTTTAGTTCTCAGGAAAAACTAATGATTTAGCTTCTCTGAAGCACTTTCATATTTCTGTTTTTTCATTCAGTTATTTATTCAAATACTTATTAAGCAACCGCTCTTATGTTAGGAACTCAGTATGCAATAGTGAATGAAACCGTTATAATCCATGCCATCATAGAGCTATAGGAGGAGACATTGAACAGGTAAATAAGCAAAATAAATATATAATGACAAATTGAGAAAAGAGCTACAAAGCAGTGAACAGCATTCTGTGATTTAGTGGAGAGGGGCAAGGTGGGATCTTCTTAGATAAGATGATTGGT
>JAKSZT010054301.1:3801871-3816882 GCA_026826555.1 Tolypeutes matacus | reverse complement strand
TTAGTGGAGAGGGGCAAGGTGGGATCTTCTTAGATAAGATGATTGGTGAAGGGATTCTCTGACAGCATATTTAAATCAAGAATTAAAGGAAGATAAGGATCCAGTTATGCAGAAAGTGGAGGAAAAAGCATTCTAAGTAGAAGGAATATGTGTTAAGAGCTTGGTGAATTCTAGAAACTGACTGGAAGCCTGAAGAGTGACTCATGGTGATATTGGAATAGTATGTGGGGAGGCTGGAGGCAAAGAGTCTAGATTTTATTCTCACTGCAGTAGGGAGACTTTGAAGGACTTTATGCAGGGGAGTAATATGATCTGCTTTAGACTTTGAGACTATTACCGTGGCTGTCGAAGTGGCAAATTGGTCAGAAGGAGACTAAGAGAGAAATCAGATAGGAGGCTGTTTATGTTATAAAGGTGAGAGCGATGATGGCATAGACTAGGGTGGTAGCAGTGGGGACGAGAGATAAGACATGGACAGGATCAAGATCTGCTTTGGAGGGAAAATTCACAGGACTTGTTGCTCGATAAATTAATTGGGGAATAGTAGTGAGGATAGTTCAGAAAAAATACTTTCTGTTAAAAGTATTCTTACTAATGTATTGTTTTTAAATTGGTACTTATATCTATGGTGTTAAATGGATATTTTTATTATTATATGTTGTAAGACATTATTCTGACATAATATCCAGGTAGAAATTAAGGTAAAGAAAACAGCGATAAATAAGAATTTTTTATATTTTTTTCCTTTTTCCCCAGTTTGGACGGCACAGACTAAACCCAGAAAACAGAACATTGGGAAGTCTTCGGAATGTTCTCTATCTTCTTCACCAGCGAGTAAGGTGAGCTTTTTCAACAGCTGTCTCTGCCAGGGAGTGTTTGGATTTGCTTATCTTGTGCTTCTGCTTTGGCAGAAAGCATAAGAAAACCTCTCCTTTATCTGCTCTGATTAGACATTTCTCATTTTAGGAACTTAGTGCGATAACATTTTGGGAAACTGTGGAAAAGTTCAAGCCCTTATTCTTTATTAATTACAAATATACAGAACTCCTTTAGAAAGGGAACCCTCTTATAACATAGAGGCCTGTAATATAATATAAAGACCATATTTCCATCAGTGACATATCCTTTCTCTCACAGGATATAGATAGGAATTAGCAGGTGTTATTGAATAATTATAGTTGTAGGAGAAGGAGGGGGGCAGTAGGATGAGTAATGGATGATGTTATGAATAGGAGGATGTTAAGTGTAACCAAAACTTCTGAGTGTTTACTATGTGCCAGGCACTGAGTTAGAAGCTTTACATATATATAATCGCACTTAATCCTAACAATAGCCCCATGATACAGGTACTGTTGTCATACTAATGTTTCACTTAAATCAAAGACAAAGAATTGGTATAAAGTAAAAAATAAATACTCAGCATACCACGGGTTAGCACGGATACAAAAAAATTAGAACTTTCCTACACTGCTGGTGGGAATATAAAATGGTACATCAACTTTGGAAAACAGTCTGTCATTTTCCTGAAAAATGAAACGAACATTTACCATAGGACCCAGCCATTCCACTTTAGAATATTTACCCAAGATGAATGAAAGCATATGTCTATACAAAGACCTGCACACAAAGGTTAATAGCAGCTTTATTTCTAGTAGTCAAAACTGTTTAAACAATCCAAATGTGCAACATGGAGTGAATAGGTACACAAGTTGTGATATATCCATACAGTGAAATAGTACTCAGAAATAAAAAGGAATTATTGATACATGAACAACATGAATCAGTCTCAAAATAATTATGCTGAGAGAAAGAAACCAGGCAAAAAAGAGTTCATACTATATGTAATACATGTATGTAAAATTCTAGAAAATGCAAACTAAACTGTGGTGACAAAAAGTAGATCATTGGCTAGGTGGGGTAGGCAGAGGGAGGAAATGATTCCAGAGGGACATGAAGATACTTTTGAAGAGTGATGGATATGTCCACTATCTTGAATGTGGTGATCGTTTTGTGGGTAAATATATAAGTCAAAACTCACCAAATTGAAATTAACGGTTAAGTGTATATATTTGCAGACTATTATATAAAACATATTTTACATATTCATTTTTATATAAATGGGATCATATGGTATTACTATTCTGCAACTTGCCTCTTTTAAAACTTAGTATCTACAAATGTCTCTTCACATTGGATCTATAGATTTACCTTATTCTTTGTAAATAACTGCCTAGTTTCTGTTATATAATATACCATAATTTTTTCACTAATTCACCTTTGATGGATGTTTAGGTTGTTTCCAGGTTTTTGCCTTTACAAACATTGCTGAATGAACAGCCCATAAATTTATCTCTCTACACCTGAGTGAGTATAATTGTTGAGAAAAATTCCTTGAAATGGAATTACATGGTTAAAGAGTTTGAACATATAAACTTCTAATAGACATTGCCAAATTGACCCCCCAAAAAAGTGATACCATTTTCTATTCCTACCAGCAGTATGAGAGTTAAGAAAGATGTAGTTAACAAGAAAGTTTAAAAGGTACAGTCAAATAGAGTTCTATAGGGTTAAAGAGAGTGACTTGCCCAACACCAGATAGGTAGAAGTAGAGCCAGGTATTCATACTCAGGTACTCAATAAGCTTCTTTCATTCTGTACGTTAGAACATTCTACAATGATGGAAATATCTACACTGTCCAATAGGATTACTACTAGCCATATGTGGCTGTTGAGTACTTAAATGTGTCCAGTGCACCTGAGAAACTGAATTTTTAATTTTTTATTGTAATTTAATTGCCACGTGTGTCTATGGGCTACATATCAAACAGTACTTTACACCATACCAAGCCTCTCGAAACTTTTTGTGTGGTTAAGAATCACCTGAGAACTTCCAGAGAAGTTGGCAGATTAGGGAGCTCTAGGACTCCGTCCTTCCACCAAAACAGCTATTAAATAGATAGGAATTGTCTGAAACAACTATTTTTTAAACTCTAGAGGCTAGAAGAACACTATACAGCATCCATGTTCATAAATTACAGTAAAAAAAAAAAAACTGTAAATTGCTCTTTCTACGCTGCAGCTACCAGAGCCCATCCCCCACTTTCACAGCAGGTTGCTGTGGGGTCCATTCCCTGTCTAGCTGCTGCTAACAGAAAGGGATGTAAAAATCCTCTTCCCCAAGAACAGGGGTGTACACAGCCAAGCACTGATCATGGCTTTTGATTAGCAAATTCAGATAGCTGGGCCAGGCTCTGAGGGCAGCTATGTTTCAACCCATCCCAGACAAAAGCGGTGGCAGCCATTGTTTCAGCTGTCCCTGGACAGGGGCAAAAGTGGTGGAAATTGAAAGACACAGGGCTTCCTTAGAACTGCGGGGAAAAGTTAGCTGAAGGGCTGCGTTTGCTACACAGGCCTAGAAAGCTCAGCTTGCAAAGCCATCGGAGAAGTTTTTGGCACCCTTCCTCGCCCCCTCCACAGGGCACTTTGGAGCCTGTCTGCATCCCCTGGTGGGTTGCTGGCCCTGTTTTGACTAGGAAGGACCAAATTTGGAAAGTCCTCCCCAGGGTGACCCTCCTCCCAGAATTTGCCCTCCAGGAAAAGCAGCCAGAGACAATGAAAGGAGTGTAAGAATTATAGAGGCTGACAGTCAATTACCTGGGTGAGGGAGATTAGTCTCCTAGGAGACAGAGGGGACAACCAAACTTCTGTAAATAGGGAAACTCCAAAACAACAAACAAGCAAAAGTCCAGGACAAGACAATAGCCCAGTAAGAAAAGGAAAATCCTGTACAGTGTATTTGCCTTGGGCAGACCTTCCTAATAGGAAGGTTGAAGCTCAAGAAAATCTCTCTCTTATCACCAGCTGGCTACAAAACCAGGAAACAGACATCCCAGGGAATAAATCCCAGAGTTAACATTTTAAAATATTAAAATGTACAGTGTACAACAAAAGAGTACAAGACAAAGAAACAGCAAATGATGATACATTCAAAGGAAAATAATAAAAATACAGAAAACAAGTTATGGTATTGCTTGGAGAGTTTTAAAAACATAGAAATGGCCTCATATTGTACATGCCTTTCTGTGACTTGCTTTTCTTGCTCAACATGTTGATACATGAGAAGTGATTATTTTAATTGTTGTTTTTCATTTTCTGATCATATGGCAGCTGCTTTATTCATTCTCCTGTTGCTATATATTTATGTTGTTTACAATTTTTGTTGTAACAAACTGTGCTACAATGAACAGAACACATGTCCACTTGTGGAGGTATGAGAGTTTCTCTGGGGCATATACTTGGATACATGCCTGGCATGTGACTCTTCAGAACTTGTATTAGTACTATTAATTTTATTGAAAAAGTTGTGTGTAGATATATGCAGTCAAGTACAAGATATCTCTGCCTTATATCAGTTAACGTGGGTTTCTTTGCAAGTGTTGAAGATGAGCCCCTAATTTCCAAAGAAATTGGAAATGAGGATATAAAATCATCCTTTGAGATTAAAACTGTCACCTCACACATAAAGGATCACAGCAGAGATGTTCACAGTCACTTGAAAGAGTGACCCCCAAAGCAGAAAAGATATAACCATAACCTAAATGAAACAATGTTCTGGAGAAAGAATATGCCAATCAAAATTTTTCTGGGGAAATAGAAAATAGGAGCCCCAGTGGGAAAATTCAGCAATACTAGTCCAAGAATTGTATAAGGGAGAGAAGCCTGAACTTCAGATTTTTAAAACCAATGCTTTATAGAGATGATATCAGTAGGGAGAAAGGGAAAACTCACAAATATGTGGAAATTAAAACAACATGCTCTTAAACAACCAACGATTTAAAGAGGAAATCAGAAGTGAAATTAGGAAATATCTTGGGGCGAATGAAAATAAAAATACAATATACCAAACTTATGAGATGCAACGAAGGCAATGCCGAAAGGGAAATTTATAGCTCTAAATGCTTATATTAAAAAAGAAGAAAGAATTCGAATTGGAGACCTAACATCAAAATTGGAAGAACTAGAAAAAGAAGAGCAAACTAAACCCAAACCAAGCAGAAGGAAGGAAATAACAAAGATCAGAGTGGAGGTAAATGAAATAGGATAAAAAAGAAAACAATAGAGACAATCAGCAAAACCAAAAGTTAGTTCTTTGAAAAGATCAACAAAATCAACAAATCTTTAGCTAGACTGACAATAAAAAAAAGATAGAGGATACAAATAACAAAAATCAGAAATGGAAAGGGGTCACTACTCCTGACTATGAAAAGTCCAATTCAAGTCATCTTAAGAGATGCTTTCTCACCAAAGTCAGTGCTACATCTTGAAGCAAGATGGTGGGGATCTTTGCCTGATCTCTGCCTTCCCTTCCAGGCTTCCTCTCTCAGGCTCAGCTTCTTTGCTTTCTTCCTGATTTCAGCTGCAAGCTATCAGGCAAAAAGGCTTATCTCCTCTTGAGCTGTTCCATGGGCCCAGCCTTTTGGGGGCTTTATGCTTACGCCATCCTCTAGTCCTCTGTCACCTGGCATAGGGCTTGCCTCTTATGGATTCTCTCCTTGCAGCTCAGCTGTGGGAAAAACTGGTGCCTTTTCTCTCACATGGCAGAGTCAAATACAGGAGTTCCCTTTTTTTCTGCCTGTGTGAGTCCATTTATATCAGACCCAGCAAGGGGGCAAGGACTCAACCTGAGTCACATCTCATTGACATAGTCCAATCAAAAGCCCTAAAGCAATCTCATCAAGTAATCTAAACAAAGCCCCTCAACTGAATTCAATTCAATCAAAGAGTATCACCCAGAGGAGTAGATTAGTTTATAAACATAATCTTTCTCTTTTTGGGATTTGTAAAATAATCCCAGACTGCCACCATCAGTAATCAAAAACCTCCCAACAAAGAAAAGCCCAGGAACAAATGGTTTCATGGGGAAATTCTACCAAACATTCCAAGAAGACTTAACTACAGTTCTACTCAAACTCTTCCAAAAGATTGAAGAGGACGGAACACTTCCTAACTCATTCTATGAGGCCAACATCACCTGCATACCAAAGCCATAAAAAGATACCACAAGGGGGGGGGGGGGCGGATGTGGCTCAAATGGTTGAGCGTCCGTCTGCCATATGGAGGGACCTGGATTCGATCCCCAGGACCTCCCGGTAAAATAAAAAATATATATATAGAAAGCACATGGGCTGCCAGACTCTGTGTGCCGGTGAGCCGCCAGGCCCCAGGAGCCATGCAGCAAGATGATGATGTAACAGGAGAGAGACGCAGGGGAGAGACAAGACAAGATTCTCAGAAAGCTCCGAAAACCAGGAACCAAGGTGGCGCAGGTGGCAGAGCACCTCTCTTCTACATCAAAGGTCTCCAAGATCAAATCCTGGTGGAGACTGGAGGAGGAGGATGAGAAGAGATGGCAGGAAACAGACACAGAGAATTGCCCAGCGAATGGACACAAAACAGCAAATGGAGGGAAACGGATGTGGCTCAAGAAGTTCGGCGTCCGTCTGCCATATGGAGAGACCGGGGTTCGATCCCCGGGACCTCCCGGTAAAAAAAAAAAAAAAAAAACAGCAAATGGGAAAGGGGGGGCGGTTAAAATGGATAAAGTAAATAAATAAATCTTTAAAAAAAAAAAAAATGATACCACAAGAAGAGAAAACTACAGACCAATATCTCTTATGAATATAGATGCAAAAATCCTCAACAAAATACCAGCAAACTGAATCTAACAACATATAAAAAGAATTAAGGAAGCAGAGGTGGCTCAAGCAATTAGGCGCCTCCCTCCCACATGGGAGGCCCTGGGTTCAGTTCCCGGTGCCTCCTTTTTTTTTTTTAACTGTGAGGTCCCGAGGATTGAACCCGAGTCCCTCCATATGGGAGATGGACACCCAACCATTTGAGCCACATACGTCCCTCCCGGTGCCTCCTTAAAAAGAAGACAGGCAGACAGTGAGTGCAAATGAGAGGGGGAGAAATAAATAAATAAAATCTTTTTTTTTTTTTTTTTTTTTTAATAAATAAATAAAAGAATTATACACCATGATCAAGTGGGTTTATCCCTGGCATGCAAGGTTGGTTCAACATAAGAATATCAATTAGGGTAATATACCACATTAACAGAATGAAGGGGGAAAAAAACACATGATCATCTCAATCGATGCAGAAAAGGCATTTGACAAAACACAGCACCCTTTCTTGATAAAAACTCTTAGAACACTAAGAATAGAAGGAAACTTCCTCAACATGGTAAAGGGCATATATGAAAAGCGCACAACTAGCATCCTATCTAATGGTGAAAGACTGAAAGCTTTTCCTGTAAGATCAGAAAAAGCCAAGATGCCTACTGTTACCACTGTTACTCAACATTGTACAAGAAGTTCTTGCCAGAGCAATTAGGCAAGAAAAAAAAAACAAAAAGCAGCAAATTGGAAAAAAAGAAGTAAAACTTGCCCTATTTGCAGATGATATGATTCTATATACAGAAAATCCTGAAAAATCCACAACAAAGCTCCTAGAACTAATAAATGAATTCAGCAAAGTGGCGGGGTACAAGATCAACACCCAAAAATCAGTAATGATTCTGTATACAAGCTGATGTTCTAATGAACAATCAGAAGAAGAAATCAAGAAAAAGATTCCATTTACAATTGCTACAAAAAGAATCAAATATCTAGGAATAAATCTAACCAAAGATGTTAAGGAATTGTGCACAGAAAACTATAAAACATTGCTAAAGGAAATTGAAGAAGACCTAAATAAATGAAAGTATATTCTGTGTTCGTGGATTGGAAGACCAAATGTCATTAAGATGTCAATACTACCCAAAGCAATTTATAGATTCAATGCAATCCCAATCAAAATTCCAACAGCCTTCTTTGCAGAAATGGAAAAGCCAATCACAAATTTATATGGAAGGGAAAGGGGCCCAAAATAACTAAAGCCATCTTGAAAAAGAGGAATGAAGTTGGAGGACTCACACTTCGCAATTACAAAGCCACAGTAATCAAAACATGGTAAAAAATAATAATAACAGAAATAAATAAATTTAAAAATAATAATAATAAGCATGGTACTGACACAAGGACAGACATATAGACCAATGGAATAGATTTGAGAGCTCAGAAATCAACTCTCACATTTATGACCAACTGATTTTTGACAAGGTGGCAAAGACTACCCAATTGGGAAGGTGTAGTCTCTTCAACAAATGGTGCTGGGAAAACTGGATTTCCATTTGAAAGAAAAAAAAAAAAAAAGGAGGACCCCTACCTCATACTGTATACAAAAATCAATTCAAAATGGATCGAAGACCTAAATATAAGAGTTAGAATTATCAAACTCCTAGAAGAAAACATGGGGAAGCATCTTCAGGACCTTATGTCAGGCAATGGTTTCTTAGATTTTACACCCAAAGCTCAAGCAATAAAAGAAAAAATTGATAAATGGGATCTCATCAAAATAAAAAACTTTTGTTCCTCAAGGACTTTATCATGAAAGTAAAAAGACAACCTTCACAATGGAGAAAATATGTGGAAACTACATATCTGATAAAGGATTAATATCCAATATATATAAAGTTGTTCAACTTAACAACAAAAAGACAAACAACCCAATTTAAAAATGGGCAAAATACTTTAGACTAGACATCTCTCCAAAGAAGATATACAAATGGCCAGAAAGCACATGAAAAGATGCTCAACATCATTAGCCATCAGGGCAATGCAAATCAAAACCACAGTGAGGGAAGCGGATGTGGCTCAACCCCTTAGGCATCTGCCTACCACATGGGGATATCCCAGGTTAGGGTCCTGGTGCCTCCTAAAAGAAGTCGAGCAGACACCACCTCCCTCCACAATGAGCTTAGAGGCCGCCTCTCACCACAATGAGCTAGACTCTGCCTCCTACTGCAACAATCAGATGCCACAAGCAGGGAGCAGATGTAGCTCAGGCTGTTGGGTACTCGCCTCTCATGTGGGAGGTCCTGGGTTCGGTTCCCAGTGCCTCCTGGAGAAGGTAAGCAAACAATGAGCAGACTGATGAGAGAACCATCTGGGGGAGGGAGGTATAAATAAAGAAAAATTTAAGTAAATAAAATAAATCTTAAAAAAAAAAAAAAAATAAGTGTTGGAGAGGATGCAGAGAAATAGGAACACTCAGTCATTGCTGGTGGCAATGTAAAATGGTACAGCCGCTGTAGAAGACATTTTGGCAGTTCCTCAGGACGCTAAGTATAGAACTACCAAATGACCTGGCAACCCCAAAACTAGGTGTATACCCAAAATAATTGAAAGCAGGGGCTCAAATGGATATTTGCTCACTGATGTTCATTAGCAGCATTATTCACAGTTGCCAAAACATAGAAGCAACCCAAGTGTCCATCAACTGACAAATGGATAAATAAAATGTGGTGTCTATATTATTCCATTCCATAAAAAGGAATGAAGTCCTGATACATGCGACAACATGGGTGAACCTTGAAGACATCATGTTGAGTGAATAAGCCAGACACAAAAGGACAAATATTATATGATCTCCCTGATTTGAAACAATTGTAATAAGCAAACTCATAAGAGTTAGAATCTAGAATATAGGTTACCAGGGGACAAAGTGGGGATAAAGAATGGGAAGTTGGGACGGGGTCGGATGTGGCTCAACTGGTTGGGCGTCCGTCTCCCATATGGAGGGACCCGGGTTCGATCCCCGGGACCTCCTGGTAAAAAAAAAAAAAAAAAAAAAAGAATGGGAAGTTGGGGCTTAAAATGTACAGGGATCCTATTTGGAATGATAGAAATGTTTTGGTAATAGATGCACCATTCAGGGACTGTTACATTGAATTAACTGAATTAGGAGAGGAGAGCATTAAAGTAAAGCTCTATAAATTCTTGGTTAGATTTTGGGTTTTGGCATTATGATGGTTTTGGGTTTTAGGATCTGCATCCTATCAATGGAATAATGTCAGCATTCCACTAATCACTTGTGACTATAAAGACAACAGAATATTGGTGGCTCATGAATACAAAACTTTTGTCAGTCCCAAAATATCTTTAAAGATAAGAAGTACTTTGGGAGGCGGCTGTGGCTCAATCAGTGGGGCTCCCATTTACCATATCCCGGGGCCTCCTGGTGGGGACGGGCCCGCCCGCACGGCGTGGTTGGCTGGCCCGGCCAGCACGAGCAGCAAGGGGGGGATAAATGAATGAATAAATAAAATCTTTAAAAAAAAAAAAAAAAAAGAAGTACTTTGACAACAGAAGTCTGGGTTGAAACCTAAAACAGGCATACATATTTTGTGAGTTGTTTCAGACCACTGCAATAAAGCAAATCACATGAATTTTTTGGTTTCCCAGTGCATATAAAAGTTATGTTTATGCTATGCTGTAGTCTCTTAAGTGTGCAATAGCATTATGTCAAAAAAAAAAAAAACAATGTTCATACCTTAATTAAAATGTAACAGAGACATGAAGGGAGCGCATGCTGTTGGAAAATGGTGCTGAGAGACTTGCTCAATTCAGGGTTGCCACAAACCTTCACTTTATCAAAAATGCAGTTATCTGTGAAGTGCAATAAAGCAAGACTCTATAAAATGAGGTGTGTCTATACTTGCATTGCTGGTTTTGATCCTAAGGACAGACCTTTGCAAAGTTAGGTGTTAACGTAGCATCTTTCTTTCACGCAGGAGTTGACTTTTATAAAGAAAACCTTTAATTTTTTCAAATCTCCTTTCCTTTTAGGCGTTTTGGAATAACAGGACTCTACAAAGGCCTTGAAGCCAAACTGCTACAGACAGTCCTCACTGCTGCTCTCATGTTCCTTGTTTATGAGAAACTGACAGCTGCTACCTTCATGGTTATGGGGCTGAAGAATGCCTGCAAGCGCTGAGACACCTAACACTGGAGAAGTATGGAAAGATGCTCAAGATGGGGGGTTTCCTTCTGAAAGGGAGCCGACTGAAAAGACGTGATTCTCCTCTTACTCTTGCTCCTTCCACCACAAATTTACCTTCATTGGCTTTAATTCTTTTTTTTCTTTTTTTACTGGGAGGTCCCGGGGATCGAACCCAGGTCCCTCCATATGGGAGACGGACGCCCAACCATTTGAGCCACATGCGCCCCCTTCATTGGCTTTAAAAGCATCTAAGGGTAAACATGGATTATAGTCAGTTGGACCTACTGCCAACTTAATTTTTATCATGGTTGGTTAGATTATTGGAGGGAGGTTGGACTAACAGTCATATGAAAAGAAACCATTATTAAGAACCTAAAAATGAAAGTTTGTGGGGGGTTATTGGTTCTGTTAAGGAGAATGGGCTTACGCTCATGTGTAATCTTTTTCATTTAAAGTTTTTCTTAAATTTACCAGCTGTTCTCTTTCCCTGAACCCTCCTTCAGGTTCTAGGACAAATTAATAGCATGTAATCCTCCTCAAATACTTCTTTCTATATGTCTTAATCTTGGAATTTTTCTCACTAAAAATAATTCATATTATAACTGTGCCATGGGCATGACTTTATGTTTGTTGGGCTTTTTTCTCCTGCTTAAGGAGAGGTATCTTCTTTAATACGTGACCTATTTATTTTGTGGGGGAAATGAAAATTATTAATCCCAAATGATTTTCTTAAAATTATTTTTAAAGGTCACTTACTCTTTAGTCTTTGACATATTTTTAAAAATACTTATTTTGAATCAACCCTTTTATTCAAAAGGCTTGCGGGTATGAGGGTATGTATGCCTACAGGCCTCAGTCAAGCCATAATAAACTATCAACACAAAAAACATTCTTGAAACTTGCTCTTTATTAAGATCATACATTGGGTTTGCAACCCAATGGTCAAAATCACCAAAAAGGGACAGGGAGCAAATACCTTGTTTAGACTCTAGAATATTCTCTCCCTTTATAAACTCTTGTGGAGGCTGTATGTTTTGAGAGTAAACATCTGATTGAGGTTATTCCTATTTGGAAACATCTTTAGATCAGGAGTTCTTAATCTTTTTTGTTCCACAGACCCCTTTGCCAGTCAGGTGAAAACCACAGACCCCTTACTAAGTCCACACTATACTGTGTATTATTTAATAAATATATCACACCCACACCAACACATCCCCACAAGAATAATGTGTTTTTGTGTTTGTTTTTTTTAATTCAAGCTCATTGACCCCTTGTTAAGAACCCCTGCTTTAGACTGTCCTACTACTCAAAGTGTTGTCCATCAAGCAGTAGCATTGACATCACCTGGAAGCTTGTTGGACCTACTCTCTCTCTGTCTCCACTTCAGACTTTCCAAAAACATATTTTGCAGTTTAACAAAGTCCCTAAGTAACTCATATTCACATTAAAGTTCAAGAGACCTGTGAGCCCCTGGGCCTACAGAAGATGTGATTGGTTTCAATTATGGAAGCCAAGACAAAGATTTTTCTCAAAGGAAAGATTGACTAATGTATAAAAACCTCTGAAACAAGCTAGGAGTCCTATGAAGAGCGTCATTTGTTTTCACCTCATAGCTGGTTGTCAAGATGGTAGGACTTTTATTATGTATCAAGGAGTGAATTTAGACATCTCAAGCAAGCAAGATATCTCAAGAAGCAAATTCTCTGTCACATTAGTAGAACAATGCTTTGGATTCCTATGATTTAGTTTTTTATCCATATAACAAAATGCCAGGTTTTTCATTTATAAGTCTGTAATTCAGCCAGTCAGAGGGACTAATAATGCATCTATGAACTCCAGTGTTTAGTTCAATTTTGAGAATGGAAATTCTTTCTCTTACTTCCCAAACTCTTTGGTCTGTGTGGTAATTTCAAAATAATGATTATCAAGCTAGTGATAATTGAAAGATCATTGTGTTGTTCTCGAAAACAAGAATGAGGAGAAGCTAATAATCTGGGAACTGGACTGAACCTGTGTCCCCTAATTAAGCCAGAGAATTGAAGACAGAGAATTGGTCCCATTACTATCTTTCATTTTGCTTTAAGGTTTTTGTGTGTTTGTGGCAGGGCGTGGGTGGGAAGCACAAAACTATTATTTTGATTTCTATACAAGAGAAGAATGGCCATAAAGGTGCCATGTGTATTTTTGTTGTTTTAATTATGTTCTTGCTTTGGAACTTGAATTTTGTGCTTAGGGGTGGTTGGTTGGCATGTTAGAAACATTTCCAAGTCAAATTGTATAGCTATATTAGGTTTTTATGATGTGAGAATATATTTGATGCTTATCTGATTTTATTAGGGAACAATTTAATATTAAGATTTTAGGTTCCTTATGAAACCTTATAGATTGACTAATTGAAATTAGGTGAAGGCTCGGCCAATTTTGTAGCCTGTGATTAATAATAAGTTGTTTGCAAAAGCTAAAGAGCTGAAGTCCATACTAAGGAAATGGAAAGCTTTAATGATTCTTTGTGCATTTTCTCTAGAATGCAAGGGTTAAGAACCTTAGAGATTATATTAGTGTCATTGCAATAGAAAATTTAATTTCTGTGAGTATTTAATTTGTGTTTTGAAGTGGACAGTGCAATAATTCTACCCTTGTCTAATTTACAATTCAGCTTGAAGAGCATAAGCAGCGGGAGTTAGAAATCTTGAGTTTTATTCCCAGCTCTGTCACCAACTAGCAAATTACATCATCTCCTTGTGCTTCAGCTTTTTGATAAGTGGAGATAATAATACTCACTACCCACTTCAAAGGATGTTTGAGAGCTAATGTTGTCAGCTAAATCCCTTTATGACCATGTAATAGGGAAGATCTAAATGAAACTTATGACAGTGCCCAAGATTTATATAGCAATTTCCCTTCTAAAAGCTTATACACTTTGTCATTTTATAATCCCAATATCTCTGTGAAATAGGCAAGGACAAGTAACAGTATCCCTGTTTAATTAACAAGGAAAATGAGACAGAACTATCAAATGACTTGCTTGGTTGGAGCCAGGACTATGTGGAATTTCCTTTAATGAGTGATGGAATTAGACCTAGGCGCATACTCTGACCCTACTTCTTACCAGCTGTGGGAACATAGCAATTACTGAACTTTTATAAAACTCAGGTTTCCTCAACTGTAAAACGAAGACGTCGATAAACTTACATTATAGGGTGATTGTGAGAATTAAATTAGATTATATATATAAATTACTTGGCACTATGCATGCTGCATGAAAAGAGCTAAAGAAATATTAGTAATGACTTTTTTTTTTTTTTTTTTTTTTTTAAAGATTTTATTTATTTATTCATTTATCCCCCCCTTGCTGCTTGTGCTCGCTGGGTCAGCTAACCACGCCGTGCGGGCGGGCTTGCCTTCACCAGGAGGCCCCGGGAACCGAACCCAGGGCCTCCCATATGGTAAACGGGAGCCCTACTGATTGAGCCACAGCCACTTCCCTAGTAATGACTATTATTAGTACATTCTTACTGATTAGTCATATAGCTGTTTGAATAAACTGTGGTTTAGTGGAAAGTAGTCTAAATTTTGAGCCAAACCTGGGTTCATATTTTCACTCTATCACTTAATTACCTTGTGACCAGACAAGTCACTTAACCTTTCTGAGCCCTGGTGTCTCATCTGTCAAATAGAAATGATTACATCACAAAGCTGTTCTGGGGATTAAATAAGAGACACAAGTGAAAGCATCTGGCACAGTATATGACATATATATGTGCTTAATAAATACTTTTGAACCAAGAAAATCAACCTAGTTTTACTTTAGGGCAGTAAATTTATTTATTTATTGTGAATTTTATTTTAATTTTAATTGTGAACTTTTTTTTCCTGGCAGCTTTTTGTTGTATCTTTTCAGAAGAGAAGCCAAATCCAGTAATTTTATCTTTTATTCAGTATTGAAACTAAATTTCCCCAGACATTTAACTTAATCAGTGAAATACGGATCACTCAATAGCTAATGACTTGCGAATATTCTCACTGTCCTGATTCTGTGATAATCAGGGTGGGCTAAACATTCGCTATATTAGAAACCATGCATGTGTCCCCAGACCTCGTTTTCCTCCCTAGGTCTGGTTTTTAGA
>JAKSZT010054301.1:3777861-3801471 GCA_026826555.1 Tolypeutes matacus | reverse complement strand
CATTTAACTTAATCAGTGAAATACGGATCACTCAATAGCTAATGACTCACCTTGGTCCCCTGGAAAAGCTAAAGACTAGTAACTTCATGGAGTCAAGTGCCACACATCTAAGGAGAGCCGTCCCTCTGGGAAGATGAATTTCTTACCTAGCATTGTTGAATGCCACCGGACTACCAGCCATACATGAAGGCAATAAATGTGGCTGACTAAGAACCAGCAGTACTTAAAACCACTATGTAAATGAAAGGTTCTTGAGTTAGTGCTGATATTAGTGGAGCATACTGGTAGCCCTGAAATTTTTGTTCAGTGAGACTCTTAAAAAAAAACTTTTCCAGGGGCCGGGTAAGCAAAGAAAAGAAAGAAAATTATTAAAGACAAAGAAAAAGGAAATCAGGAAATGGATATGGGCATCAGGGGAAGGAAGAAACAAGGCACCAGAGTCTAACAGAGCTCAAAGAAGAAATGATCAAAAAAAGTACAGATATATAGACTGGACAGTGAACTGTAGAACCCAGCAAATGAGGCCCAATCTGTAATGATGTCAGTAGAGAAGGAAAACTTAGTTTTTTTTTTTTTTTTTACCGGGAGTTACCGGGGATCGAACCCTGGTCTCTCCATATGGTAGACGGACGCCGAACCTTTTGAGCCACATCCGTTTCCCGGAAAACTTAGTTTAGAACTAGAAAGAGAACAGGTAAAATAACCTCCATGAATTGTATGTTTTGATATCCTTGCAATAACTCTAAATGTATGGGGTTCATTCCCATTAACAGCTGAGGTAGCTGAGCCTTAAAGAGTAATTTATCCAAGGTCACACACCTTGAATGGTGGTCAGGATTCAAAATTGAGGCTGACTCCAAATTTTACATTGCCACACTGACTCCCTCAGATGTCCTTAGAAGTAAACCATCTAAGCTTGTGCAAGGTTCCCTTTTGCATCCTAGAAGGGAATATGATTGAAGACATGTGATTCCTTCTATAATGAACTGTCTATACTCCTTTGGGATGCCACTAAACTCAAGGGAAGCCCGAGGCCCCTGTATCTCAGGGTGGCTCCGCGAACCTGCTGTTTTTTGCCTCAGTGCCTTTGTTTATGCTCTCTAGTCTGTCAAGAATCTCCTACTAATCCTGATGAATTCTTGCTCAGATCAAGCATCAGCTTTTCCTGGACCCTTTCCGGAATCTTGCTCTCACCCATCCCCAAAAGTCTTTGTACTCCCATAATGTGTACATAATGTGCATATGTCTGCCACTGTGCCTACTACATTGTATTTTGAGTTGCAACAGTCTACTTGTATCTGTGTCTTTCCCTTGAGTTCTTTAAGGCAGGAAATAGTTCTTTATCACATAGCAGTGTCTCACTCACAGTAGTACCCAGTTGTTGAATTATGTTTTCAGCTCAAGACAGTGCTGACCTTTGTCCAGTGAAATTAATCTGTCTGCTAATTAAGAGTTTACATTCTTGTAGAAATCTTGCACTCTGGTGTTTTCTCGGTTGTTGACTACCAGTTTTTCAGATTTCTTTTCCTTAGATTAATTAGTTCACACTTTTTTGAACTGTAATTTACTTTGCTAGTTAGTTGGCTTTTTTTAACTTGAGAGATTCATTATTTCTTTGCTTTACTTAATGGTACAGTTCTTTCGTGTGTGCCTTATTCTTCTTTTGCTTTAGTTTCTGTAGAACCCATTGGCAGAGTAGATGGCCAGCCAAGTAGGTGGTTCCCCGTGTGGGTATCAAATGGAAGGCTTATTAAATTGCAGATTCCTGTTTAAGGAATAACATTTTATTCATTTATTCAAGAAATGGTTTTCGATTACCTACCGTATCCAAGCACGACGCCAATTCCTGGGGTTATACACATGATCAGTATTCTCTTGGGAAGCGGATGTGGCTCAATTGGTTGGGCTCCCGTTTACAATATGGGAGGCCCTGGTTCGATTCCCAGGGCCTCCTGGCGAGGGCAGGCAGGCCCGAGTGGTGCAGTGAGCTGACGCAGTGGGATCACGCAACAAAGGGAGACAGTCTGACACAGGGAAGCGCACAGCAGATGGACACAGCGAGCACAAGCAGCAAGGGGGGGATAAATAAATGAATAAGGGTAAATCTTTAAAAAAAAAGTCTCTGCCCTCATGTAGCTCATGTTCAGTGTGGGAGTTAGAGAGACCAAAAAATGACTTAGAATTTTGCCACTGATGATTGCTGATGAGAACTATAATGTAAATGTTCAGGAGTTGCTTTGGGAGCATGGGAAAGCTGTGCTAACTCTTCTTGGGCCATGGTCAGAAAGCCTCCTACAGAAGGTGACACTTGAACTAGGAACTTCCAAGTGTAGATAGGGGATCTTCTTGGCAAAGGAAATAACATTTGCAAAGAAGAAAGAGAATATGAAAGAGGATGCTGCTTTGTAAACTGTATATTAGTTTGGATTAGATCCATAACTTTTCCATCCTAGACCAGTGGGTTGAACAAATGTTGGAATGGGAGGGAGAGAAAAACACAAGGCCACTGAAAGCCTACAACAAGGGAAAAGAAGTAATCAAGAACCCCTACTCCTACTTAACAGTTTTATCTTCAGTTAGACTTAGGTCTAAAGAAAGAAGTATGTCCCTGTACTCTAAGAGTTTAAATTTTAATTTTAAGCATACTTTAAAAATTAGATATAACATTAGAATCGTTTCATTCTATCTCAATGATCATCAGCCAACAAGAGCAGGTTAGACTTACTGTGAATTACTTTTGTTGTCCAGAACAATACTTTGCATTTTATCATTATCAATATGGAAATGTTTACTGAGAAGATAGTTCAGAGCAGCCTAAAACCCCGTCAGTGTGTTAGTAAGGGAGATTTATTTCTTTATTAATTTGCAACTATTTTATAAATGCAGTGCTTATATTTTTCTCAGTGTACTCATGCTCATTCTTTTTTTCTCTATTAAGAGATTTAAATGCTTTTATACTGGATAGATGGAGAAATTAAGATACAGATCTGGCTACGGTTACATAGCAAAGGATTGGGAGTCTAAAATAGCACCTCAGATCTCCTGATGTTCTCCCCAAGTAGTCTTTCACTGGCTTCCACTGTAGGAGGTATCTGTATTTTCTATTCTTGGTTTAAAATTTTTGTGTAAGCTTTAGACTTTTTTTTCTTATAAAAATACATAGTCCTTATTTAAAAATTCATAAAATATAGGCAAGAAGAATGAAGAGGATGAAGATTATCTATATTCCTACTGCTCAAAGATCACTACTTATATTTCAGTAGATCTATTTTCAGACTGTTTAGATGTATTCATACAGATATAGGGTTGTGGTTGTTTTTACAAAATAATGGGATCAAACTATGCCTAATTTTGTAAGTTTTTCTTCTCAAATATCATTTGTCAATAAATATCTGTTATAATTTTAGTTGCTGCATAGAATTGCATTGTATGAATGTATCATTTATTTCATTGACTCCCTCTGATGGACTTCTGGGTTGTTTCCAATTTTTGCTGCTATAAATAATGTGGTGTTGAAACCTTGGTATATGCATCTTTTTATAGTTTTCTGATTTTTTCTGAAAAATTTTTCCAGAAATCCAATTACTTTGTCAAAAGGTATGCCTATTGTGATCATTGTGTTATTAAATTAAAATTTCATCCTATCTATTCCTTTTATGTACATTGTCACTTCGGACTATGTAAATGTTTTCTCTTCACCTCCACTTTGGCAAGCTGCAGGAGAAATTACATTCTCAGTGTGATAGGTAAGAAGGGTTGTTGTACACCAGGGACTGGGCTGAGTGCTTTACATAGTTTTTCTTTAATCCTCACAACAATTCTGGGAAATAGAGTCACAAATGAAGCATACCAAAAGTAAGAATGAGAGTTTAGAGCTGAAAGTTACATTTCTCCCCACAGGTGGCATAAATCGTTAAATATCATATACTAAAGTATAATAATAATAGTTACCATTTATTGATTACCTACTGTGTGCCAATCGTCATATTAGATTCTTTACATATATTACCTTACTTAATTTTCCTAAAAAGTCTCCAAAGCCTGTGTATTTCTGCAGTTCTCCCCTTCAGGCTTCAGTTTCATATCTATATGACCTCCCAGTTCATGTGCATGTGTGTTTTTGTTAGCTGGCTAGTTCTGAAGGGCAGAGACTTTAATAATAGGTTAGGGAAACGGATGTGGCTCAAGAGGTTCGGCGTCCGTCTACCATATGGAGAGACCGGGGTTCGATCCCTGGTACCTCCCGGTAAAAAAAAAAAAATAGGTTAGGGGGTCGGATGTGGCTCAACTGGTTGGGCGTCCGTCTCCCATATGGAGGGACCCGGGTTCGATCCCCGGTAAAAAATAATAATAATAATAATAATAATAGGTTAGTAAAATACTGAACATTAGTTAAGGAGGATGTTACGTTAGGCAAATGTGTCTGTAGACATGCTTTATGATATTGATGGTTATGGTAATCAAAGAAGACCTTTACAATTTATATTTATTAATCTTTTAATTTATAAATAAGCCCCTATTTGATTGAACATGGCTGCTTGTGGGTTTTGTTTTGTTTGGTTTTGTTTTGCAGTTCTAGATATGAAGAAACCTTTAAGCCACCAGGGGGCAGTTGCAGTCTGCTTCCTATATCATCTTCGTTATAAATCACTGCTGTCAAAGATACCTAGTGAAATGAGTTCCCAATTAAACCAGAAAAAGAAATATTCTTACGCTCAATGAGCAATCTGAATAGAAACTGTCACTTAAACTTGATGGAGCATTATCTTGAAGCACTCATTTTGTCTATAAAAGCAAAGAATTCAGTAGGTAGTAATTTGCTGAAATTGTATTCTTTTACTTTTTCTTTTCCCAAGCATATGGCGAAACCTTTAATCTATAGTCTATAATGTATCACTTTTTTTTTTGGCCAGATAATAAAATCAGTAGCCCTCAATATCAGTAGAAATTGAAGAGAAACACAAGGTCAAGTGGCTAGCAGCCTCCACTTCTTTACTGGCCTTTATTGGCACTAATAAAATATTGCAAAATTGACTGATACTTGAATCAGTTCAAGTTCTTATTAAACAAGTAGTTTTGATGTAAACATGTAATTCTTTCCAGTGTTGGTTGTGGCCAGCTCTAGCTCTCACTGATTTGTGCTTCAGGAGCATCTAAGATAATGATTTATTTCACAAACATTTGTTGAGTACATTTGTGCTAGGCATTTGGTAAGAACTGGTATATAGATTTGAATAATAACTAATCTTTATATATTGCTTTATAGTTTATAGAACAATCTAGGCATCTACTGTCTTGTTTGTTATTCAAACTTTATAAGTTTGAGATGGATTGGGCAGATGATAATAGGTGTGGAGACAGGTTCAGAATGATTAAAGGACTTTGTTCATGGTGACAGAGCCAAAAAGTGACAGAGCAGGACTCAAAGAGAGGTCTTCTGATTCTATATCCCATCCTTTCCCACAACACCATGCTGCCTTCCTAGAAATGATAAGTTACTACTCTCCAGGGTGGGCTTGAGGGGTATAATATTTCAAAGGGCACAAGGTTAGAAATAGATATATTATAGCCACTAGGTGGTTTTAATTTTTCAGTTTAATAAGGAACAGCAAATAAGTTTAAAAAGTTTACCAGTACTGCTGTTTTTTGTGGTGGTGTTTTTTTCCAAAAATTAAAGGTAGATCCAGTATACAGTCAATTTTTTTTTTAATGATCCTTTTTTAGTACTTGGTTGCCATGTTTACTAAGAATGTAAATCTTTCAAGACTTGAGTCCCTGTATATTTCATTAAGGTATGATTTATGCAGTAATGACACATTAAAAAGAATGGGTCGATCATTTGAACGTCAAGCTCAGATAAGGATGTCCTTAACACAAATTTCTCAGGTGTGCTTTTTATTTCTTGGGTAGTTTTTGGAACTTAATAACCCGGGTAGAGTTCTATCAAGTACTTACTGCATGTAAGTTATATTTCTCTGTTTTCTTACCTACATCCTTCAATAGATTAACAGGGGGGTGGATGTGGCTCAAATGGTTGGGCGTCCGTCTGCCATATGGAGGGACCTGGGTTCGATCCCCGGGACCTCCCGTTAAAATAAAATATATATATATAGAAGGCGCATGGGCTGCCAGGCTCTGTGTGCCGGTGAGCCACCAGGCCCCGGGAGCCATGCAGCAAGATGATGACGTAACAGGAGAGAGACAAGACGAGATGCTCCGAAAGCTCCGAAAACCAGGAACCAAGGTGGCGCAGGTGGCAAAACACCTCTCTCCTAGATCGGAGGTCTCCAGGATTGAATCCTGGTGAAGACTGGAGGAGGAGGATGAGAAGAGATGGCAGGAAACAGACACAGAGAATTGCCTAGTGAATGGAGACAAAACAGCAAATGGGGAAGGGGGGAGTTTAAGATGGATAAAGTAAATAAATATATTAAAAAAAAAAAATAGATTAAGAGTTCACCTAGGTATTTCTATGAGTGCTCTGTAAATATTTGTACAGTGAGTATATGGGGGGCTGAGAAGTAGAAAGTAGATGATGTTGATTTTGGGTTTTCCTAGACCTGATCAGAGGACCTAAACCTTCAATCCCTATGATAATTTGTATTTTGACAAAAAAGTAAGAAAATGGCCTCCCTAAGATTTAGTACTTTAAAATTTTCACCACATTAAATAAAACATTGTACATGAACTCCTGCCCTAGTCTGAAATGGATAAAGTCTGGGATGTATCCAGGCAGAAGGGAGGTAAATAATACATGAATTAGCTTAGGAGCTTATAAGCAGAAAAAGTACTACGTAATTAAAACAAGAATGCTGGTATAGTCCTTATCACGTTATTATTTGTTGGTTTGTCGCTTCTGTTCCTGGAATGTAGGTTTCATTTTTGTGTACCTAGTACCTAAAATAGTGAGACTTAATAATGGTGCTTAATAAATATTGCTGACTTGAACTGAAGATGCTCTTTTAATCAAGAAGTCAACAAATTTTTTTTTTTTTTTTTTTTTACCGGGAGGTCCCAGGCATCGAACCTGGGTCCCTCCATGTGGGAGACAGATGCCCAACCATTTAAGCCACATCCGTCCCCAACAAATAATTTTTCAGTACCCACCATGTGCCAGCTACTGTGCTAAGCAATAGGGTTGGAAGGGGTACAATTGTGAATAAGAGAGATGAGATCCCTGCTCTTCCAATAGAGAGAGGCAGACAATAGAACTTAAATGAGTAAGATGATTTTAGGTAAAGATAAGTGCTGTAAAGTACAAACTAGGGAACATTTTAGTTTAACCTACTTTAACAGATATTTTAGTTACTAGGATCCAGTTAAGAGTATGTATGTGTATATAATATGTGCATGTGCTATATGAGAAAGGTAGGAGAATGTCAAGGAGATCAAGACATGCATAGATAGAAAAGCAGCTTAAACACAGTATAATATCACCCAAGTAAGGGAATTTATATATTAAATTGTTTATTTAAAAATATTATTCAGAAAAATAGCTAGAGGACAGGCTGAAACAGCCCCGAAAAAGATCTTCTAGGGTTTAGGACAGCAGGTGAAGGCTGCACACCAACCAGAGGAGAGAGGGACAAAAGAGGGAAATTGTGATGACAGAACCGTGAGTTGGAACCAGCAGTGGCTGCTGCTGCCCACACCCTCCCCCACACACTTTAGAATTCTCAGGCCCCTGGGCCTGCGACTACAGACAAAGGGGTCTCCAGGGATCTACCACTCCAGGAAAGGGGAGAGAGAGGGCACAGCCTAAGGCTGACTCAGGTTCTGACCCGCAAATTTGGGCTGTAGAGCTCCACGGACCCTTCCAGGCCAGGCGAGTCCACATGGTGGTTTGCCCTGGGAGCCTACGAAGGACTGGAGAAATCTGACCCTCACAGTCTCCCTCTCTTCTAGCCTGGACTAATTGTTGAGGACTCCACAGGAGAGGGGAGAGAGAGCCTGGGGCTGACTCTGCTTTTGACTCACAGGTTTGGTCTGCAGTGTCCCTAGAGCCCTTCCAGGCCGCGTGGGGCTGCGCCATTGTTTGCCTATGAGCTTGCAAGGGGCTAAACATATTCAAACCTGCCAATCTCCTCCTTTACTAACAGGGACTGATTGTTGAGGACTCAGGGGAGTGGAAATATTTCCTAGCTGTGAAAAGGGAGGGGGCTACCAGAGAAGACGAGAACTGTCTCAGAAAGTTTGAATCACAAGGCTCTTAGCCTCCAGACAGGAAGCTCTATCTCATTGATCCGGTCTCTGTTACAACAAATACACTCAGACCAGGCATTGAATTGAGAGCTGCCAAAGAGCACCATCTCCTGGCAGACCAAGTAAATGCACATAAAAAAATTAAAAATAAGTAGAAGCTTTTCCTGGGCTCTATAGTCTCCCTGCCCAAGGCCCTAGGAAGCGACTCTACAACCAATCACTGGGTCCAGTGCTAAGTTTTAAGCAACTAGTAGGACAATAGTAACAATCCAGGTCGAGCCAAAAATCAAAGAGCTGTGGTAACTCACAGCCTCCTGGCACTAAATCCCTATAAAAGAGAAAGAGATTTAGCATCTGAGTAAACTACATCCTAACCAGATGCCTAAACACCACCAAAAAATTACAAGCCATACTAAGAAAATAGAAGACATGGCCCAAGAAAAGGAATACATCAAAGTCCCAGAAGAGATCCAGAATTTGAGAGTACTAATCAGCAAGATGAGCACAAATTTCCAAAATCAAATTAATGAGTTGATAGACAATATAGTTAAAGAGATAAATGACATCAAGAAGACATTGAGCAAATGCAAAGAAGAATTTGAAATCCTGAACAGAAAAGTAACAGAGAACATGGGAATGAAAGACACATTAGGTTAGGTCAAAAACACATTTAAGGCATACAACAGCAGAATCAAAATGATAGAAGAAAGAATAAGTGATACCGAAGACAGAACAGCTAAATTTGAAGAGAGAAAACAATGGAAAAAAGTTGAGCAGGGGCTCAGAGAATTGAATGATAACACAAAATGCAACAACATACGTGCCATGGGAGTTCCAAAAGTGGAAGAGAAGGGAAAAGGGGCAGAAAGAGTATTTGAGGAAATAATAGCTGAAAATTTCCCCCAACTCTCATGAAAGAAATGAAATTACATGTCCAAGAAGCACACTGTACACCAATCAGAATAAATCCAAATAGACCTACACCAAGACACATACTACTCAGAAGGTCAAATGTCAGAGATAAAGAAAAAATTCTCAGAGCAGCATGAGGGAAGCGAATGATCATGTATAAGGGATGTCCAGAAAGACTTAGTGCAGATTTCTCTTCAGAAACCATGGAGGTGAGAAGGCAGTGGTATGATACAATTAGGAAACTTTAAGAGAAAAACTGTAGCCAAGAATCTTTATCCAGCAAAACTGTCCTTCAAATATGAAGGTGAGTATAAAATATTAACAAACAAACAGAAACTAAGAGAGTTTGCAAAAAAGAATCTACCTTTGCAGGAAATATTAAAGGAAGCCTTAGAACCTGAAAGAAAAAGACAGGAGAGAGAGGCTTGGAGGAGAGTATAGAAGAAAGAATAGCAGGAAGGATAACCAAAAGAGTAAAAAGAAAGATAAAAACAAAATGACATATGAAAATCAAAGAATAACATGGAAGAAAAAATAGTGCATTTACAGTAATATCATTGAATGTGAATGGATTAAACTCCCCAATCAAAAGATACAGGCTGATAGGCTTAAAAAACATGAGCCATCCATATGCTGCTTACAAGAAACTCACCTTAGACCCAGGGATACAAACCGGCTAAAAGTGAAAGGTTGGAAAAAGATACTCCACGTGAATAGTAATCAAAAAGAGCAGGAGTAGCTATACTAATATCAGACAAAACAGACTTTAAATGCAAAAAAGTTATAAGTGATGCGGAAGGCCATCATATATTAATAAAAGGGACAATCCACCAGGAAGATCTAACAGTCATAAATATCTATGCACCTAACCAGGGTGCCCCAAAATACATGAGACAAACTCTGGCAAAATTGAAGGGAGAAAAAGACATCTCTACAATACTCGTTGGAGACTTCAACACCCCACTCACATCATTAGATAAAACAACTAGACAGAAGATCAACAAGGAAACAGAGAACTTGAACAACAGGATAAACAAGTTAGACCTAACAGACATATACAGAACACTGCATCCAAACTCTGCGGGTTATACATTCTTCTCAAGTGCCCATGGATCTTTCTCCAGGATAGACCACATGTTAGGTCACAATACAGCTGTCAATAAATATAGAAAGACTGAAATTATACAAAGCACCTGCTCAGATCATAATGGAATGAAACTGGAAATCAATAATAGACAGGAAAAAAGTAAATTCGCAAATGTGTGGAGGCTGAACAACAAAGTTCTAAATAATCGGTGGGAAAGAAGAACTGCAAGTGAAATGAGTAAAGATACTGAGACTAATGAAAACGAGAACACAACGTATCAAAATGTATGGGATACAGCGAAGGCAGTCTTGAGAGGGAAATATATAGCCCTAAATGCCTACATTAAAAAAGAAGGAGGGGGGGCGGATGTGGCTCAGATGGTTGGGCATCCGTCTCCCACATGGAGGGACCTGGGTTCGTTCCCTGGGACCTCCCGTTAAAAAAAAAAAAAAAAAAGAAGGAGCTAAAAAAAGAAGATTTAACTGAACAACTAGAGGACCTAGAAAAAGAACAGCATAGTTACAGCATAGACTTTCTCAACACAACCATTTCTAAGCATACTATTCAGTAGTAGTGAACACATTCACAATTTTGTGGTACCCTCACCACCTTTCAGTATTAAAACTTACCCATCTCCCCAAACAGAAACTCTATAACCATTATAAATTAACTCCTCATTCCCCCTGCCCTCCACCCCTGGCAACCTATACTTTATTTTCTGTCTCTATGAGCTTGATATTCTCTAATATTTTCTTTGTAGTAACAATGGTGATTAAATTTAACATTCTAAATCTGTGACAGTCTCGTTTGCTTTGATACCAATTTAATTTCAACAGTACCCTGCTGTCCCCTCACACTGATGTAGTTTTTGTTACAAATTACATGTTTATACATTATGAGTCCAAAACCGCTGTTTTATTACATTTTACGAATTTGCATTTTAGTTCCTGTAGGAAGTAAAAAGTAGCATTACAAACCAAAAATACAGTAGCATTGGCATTTATATTCACCCATGTCATAACCCTCACAGAGATCTTTATTTCTTTATGTGGCTTCAATCTATTGTCTATTGTCATTTCCTTTTAACCTGCAGAACTCTTTAGCATCTCTTGTAGGGCAAGCCTAGTGGTGATGAATTCTCTCACTTTTATTTATTTGAGAATGTCAATCTGTTCCTCAATTTTGAAAGATAGTGTTGCTGGATATAAAATTTTTTGTTGGCAATTGTTTGCTTTCAACACTTTAAATACGTCATCTTACTGCCTTCTTGCCTCTATGATTTCTGATGAGAAATAGATAACTTAATCTTATTGAGACTTACTTGTACATGACACATTGCTTCTCTGTTTTGACTTTCAGAAATCTATCTTTGGCATTTTGACAGTTTGATTATAACATGGCAAAGTGTGGTTCTGTTTGAGTTTATCTTGTTTGAAGTTTGTTGAGCATCTTTGAACATCTTTGATGTATATATTCATGTGTTCAGTTAAATTTGGGACATTTCAGCCATTTCTTTGACTATTCTCTCTGCCCCTCTCTCTCTTCTCCTTCTGGAACTCCCAAAAGTTGGTATATGCTTAATGGTTCTTCAAGTTCTGATCACTTTTCTTCACTCTGCTTTCTGCTCCCCAGACAGGATAATTTCATTTGTCTTTTATTCAAGTTCTATGAATCTTTCTTCTACCAGCCCCAGCGCCCCCAGCCCCGCCCCCCCCCAGCCCAGACAATCAAAAAATGTCTCCATACATTGTCAAATGCAGGAACAGAATCATTAGACAATAGCCTAGCCTAGACCAGGTCATTATGGAAGGTTTTTTGTTTGTTTGTTTTTAAAGGCAAATCACTTTATCAGAGGCCTATAGATTTCAAATCTCCAAGTCTAAAGTGGCCAGTCAAGAGGTAGAAAAGATTTGCTGATCTAGCTCTTCTATGCATTGCTTTTCCTGTCACCTAACCCTTCATTGACCTGAATCCCTCTCTGCTTCTCTGTATTGCTTCTCTGTCACCGAACCCTGCAGCTATACCATCCTCTTTTCTGATTCCCTTTCTGTACATGTGCTTTTTCTTCTCCGAAGCAGACTGCCTGGTTGCTTAGTAGTATCCATTTCCATTTTCTTTATTAGTAACAGAATCTCTGCATGTTGAATTGTGACAATGTGCCCTGTTAAATAACACATTTCCTAACCTTCCTACAGGTAATGGTGGTGTCCTCTCCCCTCCCCCTTCTTTATTGTCAAAAGCTATGCATGATGCATTCTGATTGTATAGACTGTATATAAACTTTTTATCGGGGAAGCGGCTGTGGCTCAATCAGTAGGGCTCCCGTGTACCATATGGGACACGGTTCCCGGGGGCTTCCTGGTGAAGGCAGGCCCGCCCGCATGGCGTGGTTAGCTGACCCGGCGAGCACAAGCAGCAAGGGGGGGATAGATGAATAAATAAATAAAATCTTTTAAAAAAAATAAGTAAATAAACTTTTTATCGCCCTTCACCCAGAAATAACACCATCAGCAGTTTGGTATATAATCTTTCACTTCCCTTCTATGAATTTAAATGTTTATTTTTACCACTTATTCCTATATTTTTTATTAATTCTTCCCTATATATGTTCATCTAGCCTTCTTTATTGAGGAATTTCAAGGCACTTTGTTGTTCTTTTTCCTTTTTAAGGAAAGGAAATCCTGTAATTTTACATTAGAAGATCCTTGTGGAATTCCCTGCTGGTTTCACTTCAATTAGGTCTCTCCTGAGTTTGAGTTATTGTTTTCCAAATAATAGCAAAAGCCTATATTTCTCTTGGTCCTCTAGTAACTAGGTTAATGTCATCTTGACTGCTTGTTTATAGTACCATCTTCAGGGAAGAAACTCACCTTTCTTATGGTAGAGGCACTTGATAGCTAAGTAGGAAACAGGACTATAGATTTAGGGGTGACATAAAATTTCCAGTACAAAAGTGTATGCCAAATATAAAGCATTCAAGGCATTGTGGAGATACTGAGGGGATGTATTAAAATTTACCAAGCAATCCTTGCCTCCCAAGAACTTCACAATTTATTTTGAAAGATAACTAGCAATTCAAGATTATTTACTTATATGTAATTAGAAATTAGTATCTAGTGGAGCAGGTGTGGTAGTAATTGAGCGCTTGCTTCACATGTACAAAGACCCGGGTTCAATCTCCAGTACCTCCTAAAAAAATTTTAGTATCTATAAATCTTACTGTTATTTCTTCATGTGTAAATATCAATGCAGCTAAACTGTAAGCTCCAGAACAAAAACCACATCCTGTGTTACATTGCATATTTCAACATAGACTCTCAGTTTTAGTTAAAGATGATACTGAGTTATACAGATGATAATGTTCTTGATTTTTTTTTTTTTTTAAAGATTTTATTTATTCATTTATCCCCCCCTTGCTGCTTGTGCTCGCTGGGTCAGCCAACCACGCCGTGCAGGCGGGCCCGCCCTCACCAGGAGGCTCCGGGAACCGAACCCGGGTCCTCCCATATGGTAAACGGGAGCCCTACTGATTGAGCCACAGCCGCTTCCCAATGTTCTTGATTTTAAGCCTGTCTCTGTAATGAAGAAAGAGCTTCTTTTGAAAAGAAATAACATCAGTTGCCAGAGGTTTTAAGGGGAAGGCGTTATTGACAACTGGATCTGTTGCAGAGCAGATGATGTGTATGCTTCCTCTTCCCTTCCCACTGGCTCCACTCAGATGGGGAGAACCAGGCACAGCAGAAAGATGAAAATGACAACTTCAGATTCAGTCAGGAGAGTCAGAAGTGCTCTGTCCATTGAAATCACTCTAGCTCAACATGTATAACTCTGAGATAGATAGAAGAAGACTGGACTTCCCAGGCTCATATGAGATTGTAGTTATCATGACACCAGGCTATGCCATTGTGAAAATTGTGCTATCCATTGAGTGATTAAACAATTTTGAATATTTTCAGAATTAAAGGAGGATAGAGGGAAGTATGAGAATGAGAATCATGACTATATTCAACCATTATACCCCCTTGTTATACTTTCTTCCAAAGCTATCCCACCTATTTAATATCAATTTCTAGAACTGGTAGCAGAATGCTCTGGGTTCTCGAATTCTAAGTTCTTGGCTATGTTGTATAAAGGAATTTAAGGATGCACTATAGGGTAGGCAAAAGAGTAAAGAGTTTATTAAGAAACTAAGAAATGAGAAAAGAGATATGTACACACCCAAGGCCTGGGTGTGGGCCGTGCTACAGGGTGAGACATGCCCCTGGGGCCCCATGTTAGGCCTTTTTAAGACCTTCCCTCCTTCCCTTTCCTAATGTTAGGGAGCAGCCCCAGCTGTTTGCTGTTCTGATTGGTTGCCCCACCTATTAGCTCTAAGGGGACCAATAATGAGGCCTTTTGTATGGAGTTATCTGGGACCAATGGGGAGGCCTGTTTGGAGTTATCCAGGGCTTCCCCTTGACCTCAGAAAGAGTTCCAAATGGGACCTAGCGGCCAGGGTCTAAGTGGGGTCTTTCCGGCTTCATTCTTAGTAGCAGCCTTCCCTCATGGGGTTTCCAGGAAGGATCTCTTGGTTATGTTCTCTGCCAGGTCCCAGCTGTCTTCCTTCTTTCCCTATACTAACCTGCCTCAATTCCCTGCTCACAGTTTACACCCTTATTCTTAAGAGGGAGCTGAAGGGTAATGGTCATTCTTCAGTAGCTGCTTCCTGCTGGTTAGGGGCAGTAGTCTTTGCCTGATGGGGTGTAAAACTCTCTGGCTATCGTATTGAGGTTGAGGAAAGATGAGTTGGTACCTTGGTTGGAACTGGATGAAATCCCCACATGACTAATAACTTGTTCTGGAAGTCGATTCTGGAAGAAATAAACTTAGTTAGAATTTTAAAGATACATTGCCCTACAAAAGGATTAAATGGGGCCCAGCCATGACATACTGGACCATGGGAGTAAGAAAAGCCAGGTGCCTCCAGAGGCTATATCCTCCCAAAGTTTATGGGAAACAGAATTCTTCCTTGAGTTCTTTTATGCTGTTGGTTAACTCTAGGGAAAGAGTGTGGTTGACCTGCTGGATTTTTTGTAAATTGCCAACCCCAATTCCCACAGCAGTGGTTATGCCTAGGACAGCTAAAAGAGGTATGAGAGGCACTGCCCTAGACATAAACTCACAAAGACAATATAGACAACAACAAGACAAGCATATGGCAAGCAAAATAAAGACAGTATTTAAGAGCCATTCTTTTATGTTACAGGCACATACATTAATTACATTAATTACTTAGAAAATGAATTAACTTTACCAAGACTTAACATGTTCAATATCCCTCTGCATATGATCTAGAATAGATCTTATTATATTCACCAGGCATATAGGTACAATACTTAATACTAATCAATGCACAAGTTCCTTTCTGAGCTGCAGTTAATAGATCTAAGCTCCAAGTTTGCAATACCATACATGTTGTCTCTCCATGGGAGCAGGCCATAGTGCCAATTGTGTTTAAGTTCTATTCATTATTCCGGTAATTATTGTTCCACTTGGTATGTCCTTTACACAGCCAGCAAGCTGCAGCACCATTGATCCTAGAGAAAGGCTAGGAAGATAGGTTCCCATGTTTCACCGGCCTGGTGCATGGTGCCTTTTCATCACTGTGAAACAGAGCCAGTCTGGAGGCCTTGTCCATTGTACATCTGGCCTTGTCAAGAGTCTGGCTGCTGCAAGAGTCTGAAAATGCTTCATACTCTTCATCCACGTCAGGAGCATGTCCAGAGATGTGGTAGGTACTTTTATTGTTTTAGGGGTTGTAGTGACTGCCCTAGCTAATAACTCAAATGGAAAGGTATTTGGGCCTGGCTTGAATGCACAAGAGAGTTTGACAATACTGAAGTCTATCTCTTTTAATTTTTATACATTTTCTAAATATGTCAATGCAGTTCATAACATATAAAATAAACTTAACTATTTTTAGTACTTTACTTTTAACTTTTACACCTTCACAGTGATTACGTTAAATTAACAGGTATTTTACTTCAACAGTACAGGGAAAACTACTTTCTCCATTATTTTATGAAAACCTAAGATTCCCAGTGGAATCAAGGTTATCTTCCCACCACCACCACTTTAATATTCAGATTGAGATGGCCTCTGACAGGTTTCCCTGTTATGAAGTTTTGTTTTTTTTTTAACCGATATCAATTTAGGTTTCTATTTAATAATGGCTTCCTGGAATTAGCCATTTAAATATTTTGATTAAAAAATGCTTTTGCAGGGGGCAGATGTGGCTCAAATGGTTGGGCGTCTGTGTGCCATGCGGAGGGACCTGGGTTCGATCCCTGGGATCTCCCAGTAAAATAAAAAAATATATAGAAGGCACATGTGCCACCAGGCCCTGTGCGCAGGTGTGCCTCCAGGCCCCACCGAGCCACACAGCAAGATGATGACATAACAGGAGAGAGACACGGGAGAGCCAAGACGAGACGCACCGAGAAACCAGGAACTGAGGTGGTACAGGTGGCAGAACGCCTCTCAACCACATCAGAGTTCCGCAGGATCGAATCCTGGTGAAGACAGGAGAAGGATGAGAAAAGAGGGCAGGAAACAGACACACAGAATTGCCCACAGTGAATGGACACAAAACAGCAAATGGTGGGGGGTAGGGGTTAAAATGGATAAAGTAAATAAAATAAATAAATCTTTAAAAAGAGAAGAAAATGCCTTTGCAAACTTCCTATAACCAACCATAACCACATAGACTAGTCACTTTTATCTTTAAATAAGCTTATTAAATTACAGTTAATAACTAATGAAATTTACTTTATCCATTTAAATTTTGTCTTATATTCCTCATTCTGTTCTGTGAAAACTAGTCATTTCACTTTAGGACAGATCTACATTTCCTTCTTTAACTTAATTTCATTAAACACGAACTTAAATTTTTCATCAGCTTAAAGATTTAGTATATATAATGCTAATTTATTTTATTAGTATCCCCTAAACCTAGGAGATTACATCCAAGCTAAATAAAATTGAAACAATTAAGTCTATGCAAGAAATGTTCTTTTTCTCTTCCTCAGGAGGTTAAATTAAAGCCTCTTTTTTCTTTAATAAAATTCTAAAATTGTGAATAACTTTAAAAGCATACTGACTTCTAGGTTCTGGAGTATATTATAATTGTTTAATTTGTTTTATTTATAATTTAGAAAACATCTTTTCATAGCTGTTAAGAACTTTTTCTTTACTTACTGAAATTTGACAATTGAATTATTAATTACTCTCATTTTAAGGCTGTTAAAAGTTTCAAATTCAGGAATTACAGGATAAACTATGATTCTTAATTCCCTGGCCTAGGAGATAGAGTTTTAAGGTAAACTTACATTTCCGTATCTTGTCACACCTAGCTCTTCCCCCATAGCTCTTGCAAACAGAAGGCTCTGGGGGGCTGGGTAGGTCAAAAAGCTTAGGAGAAACTTTCTTCTGTTTCCCAATAGTTTCTATATTCAGATTTCTATATGACCTTTCCATCCTGCTTAGCCTAATTTGGGTTCCAGGAATATTCATTTACATATATAAATGCTCATTTAATTTTTAACAATTTTAATAGAGCTCTTTTAAGAATTTTCATTTGGGGAAGCGGCTGTGGCTCAATCAGTGGGGCTCCCGTTTACCATGTGGGAGGCCCTGGGTTCGGTTCCCGGGGCCTCCTGGTGGGGGCGGGCCCACCTGCACGGCGTGGTTGGCTGGCCCAGCGAGCCAAGCAGCAAGGGGGGAATAAATGAATAATTAAATAAAATCTTTTAAAAAAAATTTTTTTTTTCATTTGTTAATTTGATATAACCATTCCAATGTATGAAAATATCCACTGAGCAAATAGGTAGACACAAATAGAGAGACACAAAAACACACTTCACTAATGTTACTTATAATTTTCATTCTCTTACAAAATAAATTTAACTGTAAAATAACATTGAAAAGATCTCTTTGGAGGCTATTTCTAATTAATCTGCACTGTGAAAACACAATTTTGCACAGGAATTTTGTTCTTTTTAGTTATTAGTTTATAACCAAATTGTTCCCAATGCTTTAAAATACAAGCTACATTTTCCTTTACTTCAGGCTTTGCTTACTTCCCATTTCGCCTTTGACAGACCTTGGATAAGCAACATTAATTCCAATGTATACGCACTGAGGTCATTGAAATCTCGGGGAAAACTGGTTTCTCTCATGACCTGCTGCTTTCAGAATGTTCAACGCTCAAAGTGGGAGGTCCCCCACTCCCCAGTCCCCAGAGACAATGGGACTCCGGAGGCCACTGGAATGGAAGAATGTCCACTCAACCCCAAGGGTGGAGAATTCCATCAGGCAGCAATCTCCTCAAGGTCATGGGGTCCCACTGGCTCTTACTCAGAGTAGGTAAATGGGAGTCCACACCGGCATAGTCATGAGAGAAAGCAGGGTTATTAGCACTAGTGAAAGGACGGGAGACAGGGGTGTCTCAAATTTGCCTTCCCCAAGCCATGGGGGGGCGGGGTGCAGAAGTTGCCACGGTTACAAACAGGAAGAATAGAGTAGTTACTATCACAATGGTGAGCAAGTATACCCAAGGGTGAGGCCAATCCTGAAATAACCATAAGCAAAGGCAAGGTTAATTTAGAATTACCATCAAAATAGTGCTTCTACACAAGGGGGTGGCTAGACGAAGTAACTATAAACAAAGGTAAGTTAGTCAAAGATTACCATCACAGTAGGAGGTCCAGCTACAGCAATTTCAACTTTTGCTGTTTTATACTAAAGGCATGTATCTAATGATTTTGTCTTAACTCATAGTTGCAGTTTCTTTTTTTTTTTTTTTTTAAGATTTTATTTATTTGCTTTACCCATTTTAAACCCCCTCCTCCCCATTTGCTGTTTTGCTGTTTTGTGTCCATTCAATTCTCTGTATCTGTTTCCTGCTATCTCTTCTTATCCTTCTCCTCCAGGATTCGATCCTGGAGACCTCCGATGTAGGAGAGAGGTGTTCTGCCACCTGCGCCACCTTGGTTCCTGGTTTTTTTTGGAGCTTTCGGAGCATCTCGTCTTGTCTCTCCTGTTATGTCATCATCTTGCTGCCTGGCTCCCGGGGCCTGGCGGCTCACGGGCACACAGGGCCTGGCAGCCCATGCGCCTTCTATATATATATTTTTTATTTTACCGGGAGGTCCCGAGGACCGAACCCAGGTCCCTCCATATGGCAGACGGACCCCCAACCAGTTGAGCCACATCCGCCCCCCACATAGTTGCAGTTTCTAGTGAATTTTCATTTCAAAACCAGTTGGGCACTTTTATTTTTTAATTAAGCAACTAAAACTATTTTATTACTTAACAATGTTGCTAAGTTTTTCTGCTTTTCCAGCAGTTGAACTAATTCTACATGTGATTTCTTTTATACATCAAATTCTTTTATACATCAAATCCAATTGCAAGATAGTATTGACATTTAAAAACTCATTTTCAGGTTACCTTTCACTGTTATTCCAATTTGAAACAGGCAAACCCCAAGTGTGAGTTCCTAGGCACAAGCCCTGACAAAGTTAAAGTAAGCACAGAAGAGCGAATTTTACACACTTATTTAGCATAAGGAAGGACCTGACAGAAGCCATTCTCTAAGAACTTTTTAATCTTAATTGATGGCATATGAGCAGGTTCTTTTTTTTTTTTTGCTTTACTGATCATCTTTAGTAAAATAAATATAAAGTTTTTGAAAGGGAAGCGGCTGTGGCTCAATCAGTAGGGCTCCCGTTTACCATATGGGAGGCCCCGGGTTCGGTTCCCGGGGCCTCCTGGTGAGGGCAGGCCCGCCCGCATGGCGTGGTTGGCTGACCCAGCGAGCACAAGCAGCAAGGGGGGGGATAAATGAATAAATAAATAAAATCTTTAAAAAAAAAAAAAAAGTTTTTGAAAGACAATGTTTTTCAAAGTTTTAGCAATGGGAAAGGCATGTTTCAGACCTCTCTATATCTCTTTTAACTTCATACAGCTCCCCACATAGTGCTCTGCAGGTTTGTTATGACCCTCCATGTGCACATATTACTGCCCACTTTTTAATAGAAGTCCCTGGATTTCAGAGCATTTAGGACACTATTGTTTGTCAATACAAAGGATATTTTAACTTCATTTATGTTCCATCCTTAGATTTTTTTCCATTCTAAATTATTACTAATCTAGGAGTTGAAGTAGGTTTCGTAGCTTTCTGATTCCTTTTATAGGCTGGTGGGGAAAAGCAGTAAAGCAAAACTGTACCTGCCATGTAATTTTTTTTTTTTTTTTTTTTTTTAGAATTCCATCTTTTTTTTTTTTCTTACTTTTTTTTTTAACTTTATTTTGTACATTTAATAACTGAAAACATAAGCAATAAAAAACTAAAAAGTAAACACAGATGAATAAATATATACATTTCTCAATTAAATGTAATGGATACATGTAAATATTTTTTGTTGTTTTGTTTTTTGTTTGTTTTTTTGTTTTTGTGTGTGTGTGAATCAAACAATATATTACACAATATATTTGGTTCATAGTAATGCATTCATACAGTATTTGTCCTTTTGTGTCTGGCTTGCTTCACTCAACATAATGTCCTCCAGGTTCATCCATGTTGCCATATGTTTTATGAGTTCATTTCATCTTACAGCTGCATAATATTCCATCGTGTGAATACTCCACAGTTTGTTTATCCATTCATTTGTTGATGGACACCTGGGTTGTTTCCAACTTTTGGCACTGGTGAATAATGTGGCTATGAACATCGGTGTTTAGATGTCTGTTCGTGTCACTGCTCTCAGTTCTTCTGGGTATATATCCAGTAGTGGTATTGCAGGGTCACATGGCAAGTCTATATTCAACTTATTTAGGAACGGCCAAACAGTCCTCCATAGTGGTTGTACCATCCTGCATTCCCACCAACATTGAAGAAGTGTTCCTATATCTCCACATCCTCTCCAACACTTGTAGTTCTCTGTCTTTTTAATAGTGGCCATTCTGATAGGTGTGAAATGATATCTCATTATAGTTTTGATTTGCATTTCCCTAATCATGAGTGATGTTGAGCATTTCTTCATGTGTTTTTTTGCCATTTGTATTTCTTCTTCGGAGAAATGTCTATTCAAGTCTTTGGCCCATTTTTTAATTGGGTCATTTGTCTTTTTATTGTTGAGTTGTAACATCTCTTTATATATCCTCGATATTAAACCCTTATCAGATATGTGATTTCCAAATATTTTTTCCCATTGAGTTGCCTGTCTTTTCACCCTTCTGACAAAGTCCTGTGAGGTGCAAAAGTGTTTAATTTTGAGGAGGTCCCATTTATCTACATTTTCTTTTGTTGCACGTGCTTTGGGTGTGAAGTCCAAGAAACCACCACCTACTACAAGGTCTTGAAGATGTTTCCCTACATTTTCTTCTAGTAGTTTTATGATCCTGGCTTTTATATTTAGATCTTTGATCCATTTTGAGTTGATTCTTGTATAGGGGGTGAGATAGGGGTCCTCTTTCATTATTTTGGTTATAGATATCCAGTTCTCCCAACACCATTTGTTGAAGAGACTGTTTTTTCCCATCAGCGTGGGCTTGGTAGGTTTGTCAAAAACCAGTTGACTATATAGGTGAGGGTTTATTTCTGGATTCTCAATTCTATTCCACTGATCGATATGTCTATCTTTATGCCAGTACCATGCTGTTTTGACCACTGTAGCTTTGTAATATGTTTCAAGGTCAGGCAGTGAAATTCCTCCCACATTGCTTTTCTTTTTTAGAATACTTTTGGCTATTCAGGTGCACTTACCCTTCCAGATGAATTTGGTAATTGCCTTCTCTAATTCTGTAAAGTAAGCTGTTGGGATTTTGATTGGTATTGCATTGAATCTATAAATCAGTTTGGGCAAGATTGACATCTTCACGATATTTATTCTTCCAATCCATGAACGCGGAATGTCTTTCCATTTGTTTAGGTCTTTTTAAATTTCTTTTAGCATTGTTTTGTAGTTTTCTGCATATAGGTCCTGTACTTCCTTGGTTAAATTAACTCCTAGGTATTTGAGTCTTTTTGTTGCTATTGAAAATGGAATTTTCTTCCTATTTTCCTCCTCAGATTGTTCAGTACTAGTGTACAAAAACATTACTGATTTTTGTGTGTTGATCTTATATCCTGCCACTTTGCTGAACTCATTTATTAGTTCAAGTAGCTTAGTTGTGGATACTCAGGATTTTCTAAATACAGGATCATGTCATCCGCAAACAGTGAGAGTTTTACTTCCACTTTTCCTATTTGGACGCCTTTAATTTTTTTGTCTTGTCTAATTGCCCTAGCTAGAACTTCTAGTACAATGTTGAATAACAATGGTGACAGTGGGCATCCTTGTCTTGTTCCTGATCTTAGGGGAAAAGCTTTCAACCTTTCCCCATTGAGTATGATGTTGGCTGTGGGTTTTTCATATATGCCTTTTATCATATTGAGGAATTTTCCTTTTATTCCTATCTTTTGAAGTATTTTTGTCAAAAAAGGATGTTGGATTTTGTCAAATGCCTTTTCTGCATCTATTGAGATGATCATGTGGTTTTTTTCCTTCAATTTGTTAATGCGGTATATTACATTGATTGATTTTCTTATGTTGAACCAGCCTTGCATACTAGGAATAAATCCCACTTGGTCGTGATGTATAAGTCTTTTGATACGCTGTTGGATTCGATTTGCAAGTATTTTGTTGTGAATTTTTGCATCTATGTTCATGAGAGAGATTGGTCTGTAATTTTCTTTTCTTGTGGAATCTTTATCTGGCTTTGGTATTAGGGTGATGTTGGCTTCATAAAATGTGTTGGGTAATTTTCCGTCCTCTTCAATTTTTTGGAAGATTTTAAACAGGATTGGTGTTGATTCTTTTAGAAATGCTTGGTAGAACTCACCTGTGAAGCCATCTGGTCCTGGACTTTTCTTTGCTGGGAGATTTTTGATGACGGATTCAATCTCCTTAATTGTGATTGGTTTGTTAAGTTCTTGTATTTCTTGTTGTGTCAGTGTAGGTTGGTTATGAGTTTCTAGAAATTTGTCCATTTCATCCAGGTTGTCTAGTATGTTGGCATATAGTTTCTCATAATATCCTCTTATGATTCTTTTTATTTCTGTGAGGTCATTTGTAATTTCCCCCCTTTCATTTCTGATTGTATTTATTTGCATCTTCTCTCTTTTTTTCTTTGTTAGTCTAGCGAAGGGTTTGTCAATATTATTGATCTTCTCAAAGAACCAGCTTTTGGTTTTGTTGATTTTCCCTATTGCTTTTTTGTTCTCATTTTCATTTATTTCTGCTCTAATCTTTATTATTTCTTTCCTTCTTTTTGCTTTGAGATTGGTTTGCTGTTCTTTCTCTAGTTTCTCAAGTTGTTCAGTTAAA
>JAKSZT010054301.1:3748784-3777461 GCA_026826555.1 Tolypeutes matacus | reverse complement strand
ATTAATTTGATTTTGGAAGTTTGTGCTCATCTCACTGATTAGTTCTCAAATTCTGCATCTCTTCTGGGACTTTGATGTATTCCTTTTCTTGGGCCATGTCTTCTATTTTCTTAGTATGGCTCGTAATCTTTTGCTGGTGCTTAGGCATCTGGTTAGTTTGTATTTTACTTAGATGCTCTATCTCTTTCTCTTTTATGGGGTTTTAGTGACAGGAGGCTGTGAGTTACCACAGCTCTTTGATTTTTGGCTCAACCTTGATTGTTAGGATTGTTCTGCTGGTTGCTCAAAACTGGGCACTGGACCCAGTAATTGGTTGTAGAGTCGTTTCCTAGGGCCTTGGGCAGGGAGGCTATAGAGGCCAGGAAAAGCCTCTCTTACTTATTAATTTTCTTATGTGCACTTCCTTGGTCTGCCAGGAGATGGTGCTTGTTGGCAGCTCTCAACTCAATGCCTGGCCGGAGCATATTTGTTGTGACACAGACCAGATCAATGTGATAGAGCTTCCTGTCTGGGGGCTAGGAGCCCTGTGATTCAAACTTTCTGAGACAGTGCTCCAGACTTCTCTCGTAGCGCCCCCCTTTTCCCAGCTAGGAAATATTTCCCCTCCCTTCTGAATCCTCAACAATCAGTCCCTGTTAGTAGAGGAGGAGATTGGGAGGTTTGTATATCTTTAGCCCCTTGCAGGCTCCAAGGCAAACAATGGCGCAGCCCCACCCAGCCTGGAAGGGCTCTCGGGACAGGGCAGACCAAACCTGGGAGTCCAAAGCAGGGTCAGCCCCAGGCTCTCTCTCCCCTCTCCCGTGGTGTCCTCAACAATTAGTCCAGGCTGGAAGAGAGGGAGGTTGGGAGGGTCGGATTTCTCCAGTCCTTCCTAGGCTCCCACGGCAAACCGCTGTGTGGAAGGGTCCGTGGGGCTCTGCAGCCCAAATTTCAGGTCAGAACCTGAGTCAGCCTAAGGCTGTGTCCCTCTCTCTCCCCTTTCCCGGAGTGGCAGATCCCTGAAGCCCCCTTTGTCTGTGGTGGCAGGCCCAGAGGCCCCAGAATTCTGAAGAGTGTGGGGGAGGGTGCCAGCAGTAGCAAAAGCTGCTACTTCCCACTCACAGTTCTGTAGTCTCGATTTCCCTCTTCTGTTCCTCTCTCCTCTGGGTGGTGTGCAGCCTTCACCTGCTGTCATAAACTCTAGAAGATCTTTTTCAGGGCTGTTTCCGCTTGTCCTCTAGCTATTTTTCTGGAGAAGAGAAATAGTCCGCCATTTTCCCGGAAGTCCTTTCCCGTCTATTATTGATTTCCAGTTTCATTCCATTATGATCTGAGAAGGTGCTGTGTATAATTTCAATCTTTTTATATTTATTGAGACTGCATTGTGACCTAACATGTGGTCTATCCTGGAGAAAGATCCATGGGCACTTGAGAAGAATGTAGAACCCCTGAGTTTGGGTGTAACATTCTGTATATGTCTGTTAGTTCTATCTCCTTTATCACATTGTTCAAGTTCTCTGTTTCCTTGTTGATCTCCTGTCTAATTGTTTTATCTAATGATGTGAGTGGGGTGTTGAAGTCTCCAACGATTATTGTAGAAATGTCTATTTCTCCCCTCAATTTTGCCAGTTTGCCTCTGGTTACATGGTAATCATGGTATTTATGACTGTTATTTCTTCCTGATGAATTGTCCCTTTTATTAATATATAATGGCCTTCTTCATCTCTTATACCTTTTTTGCATTTAAAATCTGAGTCAGGGGGGTCGGATGTGGCTCAACTGGTTGGGCATCCGTCTCCCATATGGAGGGACCCGGGTTCGATCCCTGGGACCTCCCGGTAATAAATAAATAGATAGATAGATGGATAGATAGATAGATAGATAGATAGATAGATAGATAGATAGATAAAGTCTGAGTCAGCCTTAGGCTTTGTTCCTCTCTCTCCCCTTTTCTGGGGAGATGTGTCCCTGGGAGCCCCTTTGTCTGAAGCCTCTGGCCCCTGAGGTCTGAGAATTCAAAAGTGTCTATAGGGTAGGGCAGTTTTGCCATCACGATTATTTTCCTTTGCCCCTCTTTGTTCTGGGCAGTATCCAGCCTTCCCCTGGTGTCCTAAACCCTAGATTTTTTTCCAGGCCATTTCTGCCTGTCCTCTAGCTATTTTTCTGGGGGTGAAGAGTGTCCTGCGTTTTTCTAGTCTGCCATCTTCCTGCAAGTCATCAATCTTTATTTTATTGAGACCTACCTTATAACCAAACATTTGGCCTATCCCAGAGAAAGATCCATAAGCACTTGAGAAGAATGTATAACATGTTGATTTGGGACATACCATTCTGTATATGTCTGTTAGGTCTAGCTTGTTGATCACATTGTTCAAGTTCTCTGTTTCCTTGTTAATCTTCTATCTAGTTCTATGTCATGATGTGAGTGGTGTGTTGACATCTCCAACTATTATTGTAGAGATGTCTGTTTCTCCCTTCAGTTTTTTGTTTGTTTTTTTGTTTGTTTGTTTTGTGTGTGTGTGTGTGTTTATTTATTTTTTTATATATTTTTAAATTTTTTTTCTCCCTTCAGTTTTATCAGAGTTTGCCTCATGTGTTTTGGGGCACCCTGGATTGGTACATAGGTGTTTGTTTTGTTTGTTTTTTAATTTTTTTAAATTGAAGTATATCATTCATACATGAACATACATAAACAATAAGTGTATAGTAAAAGTGGTGAACTTGCAAAATAAACATAACATCATACAGGGCTCCCATAAATCACCCCACCACCAACACCTTATGTTGTTGTGAAATGTTTGTTACAAACTATGCAAGAGCATCATCAAAATATTACTACTAACTATAGTTCATATCTTACATTTGGTGTATATTTCCCCCAACCCACCCTATTAATATTTTTTTATTATTATTATTATTATTTTTATTTAGGCCAGTAAAAAAGAATTTATTGGGAAATGGGGACAAGAACAGAGCTTGCTGAAATGAGAGAGGACGGAAAGACGCACCGAGATTTGGTGTAGGCTCCTCTAGGCAGAGAGAGCCCACCCTATTATTTTTTAAAATATATTTTTATTACAGAGGTTGTGAATTTACAAAACAATTGTGCACATGTGTAGAATTCCCATACAGCACCCCTTCACCAACACACCACACTGTTGTGGAATATTTATTACAGATTATGCAATAATATCATCAGACTATTACTACCAACCATGGTCCAAATGTACAAAAAGTGTACATTTGGCACACTTTTCCCACACCCCCCATTGTCAACACAGTACATCTTTGGCATTGATGCAAGAATATTACAGTATCGCTGTTAACCACAGCCCATAGGTCACACCATTGTATTTTTCCCATGCTTCTCCGCATTCCCAGCACCCTGCAGTGACATACATCTGCTCTAGCACAGTATTAAAGTGGTACAGAAGGACACCCTTGTATCAGTGCCATCAACCACCATTCTCATCCACCCCTGGATTCACAGTGTTATTCATCCCTAGATTATTCTCTAGCTTTCTTTCAACTGACATTTACATCCCTAGACTACCTTTTCACCTACAATCGCATTTATAAACCAGCAGCTACACACTATGATGCATAGATTTTTTTTTTCTTTTTTTTTTCAGGGGAGAGCGCGAACGCAGTCCCCCACTACCACAAATTATGCAGTCGAGTTTCCCACATTTGGGGAAATCGCAGGGGTCAGCACATCTGGAGTGCAATGGATAAGCCTCGCCCTGGGAAAACCACCTTCATGATCATGGTATCTCCCCTGCCAGGTAAGTATATGCATAGATTTTTATGACTGTTATTTCTTCCTCGTTGATTATCCCTTTTACTAATATATAATGTTTGTATCTCTTATAACTTTTTTGCATATAAAGTCTGTTTTGTCTGATATTAGTATAGCTATCCCTTCTCTTTTTTTGGGTACTGTTTGCGTAGAGTAGCTTTTTCCAGCCTTTTACTTTCAGCTGGTTTGTATCCCTGGGTCTAAGGTGAATCTCTTATAGGCAGCATGTAGATGGCTCATGTTTTTTTTATCCATTGTGTCAGCTCATATCTTTTTTTTTTTTTTTTTAAGATTTTATTTATTTATTCATCTATCCCCCCCTTGCTGCTTGTGCTCGCTGGGTCAGCTAACCACGCCCCGTGCGGGCGGGCTTGCCTTCACCAGGAGGCCCCGGGAACCGAACCCAGGGCCTCCCATATGGTAAACGAGAGCCCTACTGATTGAGCCACAGCCGCTTCCCTCTAATGTATTTTTTATCTCACTTATTGTGTCTTTCTTTTCCATAAGCACTGTTATTTTATTTTATTTTTGGGGTTTTTTTTTTTTTTTTTTACCGGGAGGTCCCGGGGATCGAACCCGGGTTCCTCCATATGGGAGACGGATGCCCAACCAGTTGAGCCACATCCGACCCCAGCACTTTTATTTTTGTATTCAGGTTTTCGCATTCTTCTTTGTGCTCTCCCAGTGTCCTCTTGATGTCCTTTATCTTTTTCACCATATTGTCTTTCAATTTATTGATTTTATTTAAGAGATTTGTAGGAACCTCGTTGATTAGTTGTCTCAAATCCTGTGTCTCATCTGGGGTTTTGATACATTCCTTTGCTTGGGTCATATCTTCCATTTTCTTAGTATGACTTAAAATTTTTTGCTGATGTCTAGATATCCAATTATGGATCCAATTATGATCTGATTATGATTGAGCATCAGGGTTTACTATGATGGTCAATTTCTCTTTCTTGTCTGGGCAATTGTGGCAGGAGGCTGTGTGTTACTTCTGTTCTTTGATCTTTTATTCAACCTGTTCTAGCTCTTTAGGTTTATCCTTGTATATTAGTCAACCAAAGGGGTGCTAATGCAAAGTACCAAAAATCTGTTGGCTTTTACAAAGGGTATTTATTTGGGGTAAAATCTTATGGTTACAAGGCCCTAAAGAGTCTAACTCAAGGTACCATAAGAGGTACTTCCTCAACAAAGTCTGTTGCCACGTGTTGAAGAAAGATGGTGGGCGATCTCTGTCTGGTCTCTCAGGCCTTCTTCCTCTTAAGGCTCCATGGGCCCAGCTTCTTCCGATCTCAACTGTAGGCTAGCATATATCTCTTCCCAGGGCTTTAGCTGTTTGAGCCTTCTCCTTTCTGTCACATGGCATGACCGAAATGACATGTCTTTCTTCCTCTATGTCTGTGGAGCTCTCTCTCTTCCTGTGTCTTCTTCTATGTCTTCTTGAGTGAGTGCCCATTTATATCAGCCCACCAAGGGGGCAAGGACTTAACCTGAGTTCTACCCTACTGACGTGGTCAAATCAAAGCCCTAATCTTAACATAATTTAATGAAAGATCTCAACTGAATCTAACACAATCAAAGGGTATCATGCCCAGAGGAACAGACCAGTTTACAAACATAATCATTATCATTTGGGGGTTCATAAATAATCTCAAATTGCCACACTTTGTTTAGTTGCTCAGATCTGGGCCATGGACCCAGTAATTTGTTGCAGACCAGCTTCCATGGGCCTTGGAGAAGGAGGTTGTATAAGGCCCAAAAAGCCTCCCCCCCCCCTTTTTTTTTAAGGAAGTACCAGGGATTGAACCCAGGACCTCATACATGGGAAGCAGGCACTCAACCACTGAGCTACGCCTGCTCCCCATTTATTTACTTTTAATTTCTTCACATGCACTTCCCTGGCCCTCCAGCAGATGCTACGCTTTGGCAGCCCTCACAGTTCAAACCCTCTTTGGAATGTGTTTGCTGCACCACAGACCATGGCATTGTGACTACGAGGATCCGGCTACGAGTCTATACAGAACCTGGCAAATCAAACTTTCTCAGAAGCTGTTCTCCAACGTTTGCTGGCAGCCCCCTCCCTTTTCCTGGGTAGGAAAAAATTCCATTCCCCTCTGCATCCCTAACAGTAGGGAGGGTGTTTGGATCTCTTTTGTCCCCTCCAAGCTCCCAGGGCAAACAGTGGCACAGCCCCACCCGGCTTGAAAGGGCTCATGGGATAGAATAGCCCAAATTTGTTGGCCAAAATCTGAATGAGCATTAGGCTTCGCCTCTGCCTCCTTTCCTCTGGAAGTGGACCGCTGCGGCCCCCTCTGCCTGTAGCCGCAGGCCAGAGGCTGGAGAATGAAAAGCTGTCTGCTCTGAGGGTGGGGTGACGTGTGCCAGCAGCTGCAGCTGCAGTTTTTACTCATAGTTTTCCTATTGTGATTTTTTTCCTTTGCCCTTCTTTCCTGGGTGGTGTCCTGCCTTCCCCTAGTGCCCTAAACCCTAAAACGTCTTTTTTCAGGCTGTCTCTGCCTGTCCTCTAGCTACTTTTCTGGGAGAGGTGAGTCCTGTGTCTCTCTAATCCTCCATCTTCCTGGAAGTCCAGTCAGGGAGTGTAGTTTTTCATACTGGCAATGTTCACTCTTGAGTGTCACTTTATTAAGTTCCAAGGGAAAACATCTTTGTTTCGGCAGAGATCAACATCTCCTCTGACTAATGTGGCCTTTTTAGGGAGACTACTATGCAGTGTATTGTGCTCCCCACAAGACAGCTTGTAGCTGTCGTTATGGAAACCTCATCTAGGCCCATGGTGTAGATAAGGCAGGGGTGGTGCTGATTTCATTGATCTCTCTCTTTTTCAGTGTGGTTCAAAACCTCTGGGGTCCTTGGTGGGGTTACTGAGAGTTGATTTTCCTCCTCAACTCTGTCTTTTGCCCTTTTACCCTTAGATGTAACACTTAAGAAGATATTACGTGGAGTGGTGCATATTTTAATACCCTTGTACCAAATTATCTGTGGCACTGAACACAGAGCTTGCATCTAGTGGGGATCAGGATTTAGTTGTTCATTTGTTTGTTTTAGATGACTAAGAACACACTTATAAACCAACATTTGCAAAGAATGTTTTCAGGTTCTGTTCCTTACTGGCATTTTTTTTTTTTTTTTTAAAGATTTTATTTATTTATTCATCTATCCCCCCCCTTGCTGCTTGTGCTCTCTGGGTCAGCCAACCACGCCATGCGGGCGGGCCTGCCCTCACCAGGAGGCCCCAGGAACCGAACCCGGGGCCTCCCATATGGTAAACGGGAGCCCTACTGATTGAGCCACAGCCGCTTTCCTGCATTTTTTTTTTTTTAAGATTTATTTTATTTATTTCTCCCCACCCCTCATTGCTTACATTTACTGTGTCTGTCTGTTGTGTGCTGGTCTTCCTTCTTAGGAGGCACCAGGAACCGATCCCAGGACCTTCCATGTGGGAGGGAGCTTCCTAATCACTTGAGCCACCTCCACTCCCTGCTTTTTTATGTCTCCCATTCTGTTTTTCCTCCTTGTGTCTCTTGTGTCATCCTGCTGTGTCAGCTTGCCGTGCCTGCCTGTCACATAAGCTCGCTTTCCCACTTGACTTCTCTAGGAGGCACTGGGAACTGAACCTGGGACCTCCCGTGTGCTAGGCGGGAGCTCAGTCACTTGAGCCACATCCGCTTCCCTACTGGCATTACTTTTGCACCAACAGTAGAATATACACTTTTGGTTCTTTTTACAGTAAGGATGGGAGTATTCTGGTTATCTGTCTCCCTCTGCCTTGCTGGGTCCTCCTTGTGATCTGCAAGGATTTGCCAACGGCCTTTGAGCAAAGCTTAAAGGTGTAAAATCAACAATCTTACACTAGGACCGAATCTGAAAATGAACCCAGTGTAGTTTGGTCAGCACTTACTATGTGCCTGGTGTATGCTAAGGGCTGAGAATACATAATTAAATGGCCATAGTCTCTGTCTGTACACTCACGGCTCAGTCGGGGAGACAGATATGGAGCAAGTGCCTTTGACGGGATTTGCTGGGAGCTATAATAGAGTGCTGTGGGAATCCACAGCTGTGCTGCAGTCTGCAAGGCATGCACTTCTGTGTGCCTTGCTTTGCACCTGCTGCGCCCCTGTCTGGGGTGCTCCTGCATTCCCTTTCCACTAGGATAACTCTTCAGCTGTCCTTCCAAATTCAGCTCAAAGCTCATGTTCTCTAGAAAGATTGCCTGACATTCTGCCCCCTCTTCCCCCACCCAATCTCTGATCCTCAGAACCCTGAGTAATTGTCAATTTGCTTGTCTCTTCAGTTCAACAGACAGTTTCTGACTAGGTACCATATGTTGAGCACTATGCTTAACCCATAATTAATTAACTTGACCCTTGCAATTGATTTGGTTGATTCACTGGAGCCAAACTCACAAAAATCTACTATATTAACCACAGGGTCATTATACTAATTTCCCAGGGGAAAGCAGGAGAGAAGACTACACCTTTCCAACGGTCCCTTTTCCAGGCTCCTTTACTAACCAGTGCACACCTCTCCTCTGTGGCAATAGCATGTGGACACCTTCTCCTAGCTGGACTGAAAGATCCTGGAGGGATCCTTATACAAGGCTTTCCATGACATTCCCTAGTCTCCAGGAAACATCTTTTGTCTCCTTCCCCTCACCCTCCACACCAGGCTGGGTTGGGTACCCATCCTGTGCAAATCTCCACAATTTAACTAATGACATAGTATTATAATTATTTGGTTTTGTGCCTTCCTACACCTTTTAGACAGCAAGCCCCTTGAGATCACCAAGGGCAGGGACTGTATCTTATTCATTTGTTTATTCCCCAAACCTAGTTTTGGTCCTAGTACACAGTACATGCTCAGAAAATTCTGGGACAGGACAATACCACAGATGATTGACCTTCTAATGGGTGAACTGGGTTTCAGATATTAACCAGGATGACTTATGTGAGATGCCTTCAAATGCACAGTTGGGCCTTTTCGCCCAGCTCTGCTGGGGCCACCGCGGAACTATGGCCGTGCTCGTGCTCTTGTCCTTGTTGGTGACGGGTGTTTTGGGGAACGAGTTTAGTATATTAAGATCACCAGGGTCTGTTGTTTTCCGTGATGGAAATTGGCCTATACCAGGAGAGCGAATCCCAGATGTGGCTGCATTATCCATGGGCTTCTCTGTGAAAGAAGACCTTTCTTGGCCAGGACTTGCAGTGGGTAACCTATTCCATCTTCCTCGTGCTACCATTATGGTGATGGTGAAGGGAGTGGACAAACTGGCTCTACCCCCAGGTAGTGTCATCTCGTACCCTTTGGAGAACGCAGTTCCTTTTAGTCTTGACAGCGTTGCAAATTCCATTCATTCCTTATTTTCTGAAGAAACACCTGTAGTTTTGCAGTTGGCTCCCAGTGAGAAAAGAGTGTATATGGTGGGAAAGGCAAACTCAGTTTTTGAAGACCTTTCAGTAACATTACAACAGCTCCGTAATCGCCTGTTTCAAGAAAACTCCGTTCTCAATTCACTTCCACTCAATTCTCTGAGTAGGAATAATGAAGTTGACCTACTCTTTCTTTCTGAACTGCAAGTGCTACATGATATTTCAAGTTTGTTGTCTCGACATAAGCATCTAGCCAAGGATCATTCTCCTGATTTATATTCTCTGGAGCTGGCAGGTTTGGATGAAATTGGGAAACGTTATGGGGAAGACTCTGAACAATTCAGAGATGCTTCTAAGATTCTTGTTGATGCTCTGCAAAAGTTTGCAGATGATATGTACAATCTTTATGGTGGGAATGCAGTGGTAGAATTAGTGACTATCAAGTCATTCGACACAAGCCTTGTGAGGAAGACAAGGACTATCCTTGAGGCAAAACCGGTACGCAACCCAGCAAGTCCCTATAACCTTGCATATAGGTATAATTTTGAGTATTCTGTGGTTTTCAACATGGTGCTTTGGATAATGATCCCCTTGGCCTATGCTGTGATTATTACCTCTTACAATATTTGGAATATGGATCCCGGATATGATAGCATCATTTATAGGATGACAAACCAGAAGATTCGAATGGATTGAACTTTCCTTATGCAAAGTTTAGAAAACAGGTTTGGAAATTGGCCGTTTTGTTAAAATAAATCTTTTAGTGTGGTTTAAAGTAGGTAGGATACTTAAATTTACATATAAAAAAAGTACCATTTTGTTCTCTATTTTGTGTGTGCCTGTGATTTTTTTTTTAGAGTGAATTATAGAATTGATGTGAATCAAATTGTGTGATACAGATTCCATATATGCTTAAATATTATGATATAACCATTAATATAATTTCATTCCATTTAATATTTGGAAATATGCACTGAAATAAATGTAAACCATTTAGAATAGCTTGTGTTATTTATGTGGAAAAATGCACTGAATTTACTAGAGAAACTTATGAATGCTTAAATTCCTTACAAGGGATTGGTGAAAATCATACTTGGGCTATCGTATACTGTGAACCATTTGTAAATGTCTTAATTTGATGTAAATATCTCTGAAATGAGAGGAAAGGTTTTAGTTAGAGCAGCCCTAAAATATAGATGTGCTTACACAATCGCTTAAGTTTGGAGCTGTATTCTGATTGACAGAGGATAGCAATTGTTTTAACCTCTTAAAGTTTGGTGATACATATGGTCTGGTATGGATATTAAAAATACTACATTGATTTAAGAAGAAACTATCTTTGTAAAGGTATAGATGCTTGTAATTATACACACAAAAATCTTTGGGGGACATTTTGGGGCATGAGTATAAAACTTTTATTTCAGTAACTTTTCCCCCTGTGTAAGCTTCTATGGTTTGTGGTACAGCTTCATTCTATAGAATATTAAGTGGTTGTGGATGATTCCTGCTTTTCATGTGGAAGTGGACCAATGTCTATAAGAATGGCAAATAAAGTTAATGATGACTCCAAAAAAAAAAAAAAAAAATGCACAGTTGGCCACCAACCATGCCTGAGGGTAGAGCCTACCCAGCCAGGCAATGGCAGAATATCAGAGGGGTCACTGGGATCAGGTAGTTCCAAGACTTTGCAGTCTTAGTATCAGGAGCAGGAAGGTGGTTCTCTTAGAATGAGTTGGAGGGAAAATTCGCCGTCTCTGAGAGTTTGAGAGTTTTCAGTTTGAGTAGAAATCATCAGGTATTAAAGGGAATTTACAATCTACTTTACTTATGAACTAGCACATCAGGTAGGATATTTAGAATGTGCCATCGTAAAATCAAGGCAGAGTATAAAGATATTATACATTTCATTGTTTCACTACTGCTCTTTCGCTATTTAAAAAGTAAGTGGAGGAGCGGGTATAGCTCAGTGGTTCTCATGGATGAGGTCCCGGGTTCAATCCCTGGTACTTCCTAAAATAAAAAGTAAGTGGGGGGGGGGTCAGATGTAGCTCAACTGGTTGGGCATCCGTCTCCCATATGGAGGGACCTGAGTTCGCTCCCCGGGACCTCCCGGTAAAAAAATAAAATAAAAAAATAAAGTTTGTAAAAAAAAAAAAAGTAAGTGGGGTGGTGATGGTAACACAACATTGTGAATATAATTACTACTACTGATTTACACAGTTAGAAATGGTTAAATTGGGAAATTTTGTGTTTTATATATATATGTTACCACTATAAAAATTCTTAAAATAAAACTTGTATGGGGACGGATGTGGCTCAAATGGTTGGGTATCCGTCTCCCATATGGAGGGACCCAGGTTCGATCCCTGGGACCTCCCGGTAAAAATAAATAAATCTTAAAAAAAACAACAACAACAACAACAACAACAAAAAAAAAAAAAAAACGTATGCTATTAAGGACACCACAAAGAAAGTGAAAAGACAGCCCACAGAATGGAAGAAAATTTTTGCAAAAAAAGAGGAAGTAGGATAAGCCCCAGATTAAGGCAGAAGACCTGGTACTAGTCTCACCTTTTATAGTTACTTACTTGCTGGGTGACCTTGGATAGAAAACTTGGCCTCTCTGAGCCTTGGTTTTCTTAATGATAAAATGGATGTGGGCACAAAATAATCCCAGATTATTCTGAAGCAAATCTCAGACATAATATCATTTCATCTGCAGATCTTTCAGAATGTACATCTAAAAGATAAGGACTCTTTTTTAAACACAGCCACAATACCATTATCTGCATTCCCCCACCATACACACAAACTTAACAATCATTCTTTAATATCATCAATTATCTGGTCAGTACTCAAATTTCCATGATCATTGTCTCGAATTTTTTTAAAAAGATTTATTTTAATTATTTATTTCCACCACCACCCCTCCGCCCCTGTTGTTTTTGCACTTGCTGTCTGCTCTCTGTGTCCATTCACTGTGTGCTCTCTGTGTCTACTTGTCTTCTCTTCTCATCTTCTCTTTAGGAGGCACCAGGAACTGATCCTGTGACCAGTTGAGCTTGAGCCACCTCTGCTCCCTGGTTTGTTGTGTCTCATTGTTTCTCCTCTTTGTCTCTTTTTGTTACATCAGCTCTCTGCATGAGCGAGCTCTCCGTGTGGGCCAGCTCGCCATGTGAGCCAGCTCGCCTTCACCAGGAGGCCCCAGAAAATGAACCCAGGACCTCCCATATGGTAGACAGGAGCCCAATTGCTTGAGCCACATCTGCTTCCCAAGTCTCATGAATTTTTTGAAGTTTCTTTGAATCAGAATCAAGTAAGGGGAGCAGATGTGGCTTAAATGGTTGAGTGCCTGCTTCCCACATAGGAGGTCCTAGGTTCGGTCCCTGGTACCTCCTAAAAACAAAAAGCAAACAACAATCAAACAAAAAAACCAACACTGGAGAGCTGATGTGGCTCAAGGGTTGAGCACCAGCTCCCACATACAAGGTCCCAGTTCAATCCCTGGCCCTGGTATCTTAAAAAAAAAAAAAAAAAAAAAAAAGAATCAAGTAAGATCTATACATTGTGATGGGTTGATATGTCTAGGTCTTTCTTTCTTTTGTGGGGGAAAAGAGGTAACAGCTTTGAGATATACTTCATATACCATACAATTCACCTTTTTAAAGTGTAAAATTCAGTGGGTTTTAGTATATTCACAGAGTAGTGCAACCATCATCACAGTCAATTCCAGAAATTTTTTATCACCCCCAAAAAGAAAGATATCCCATACCCCTTAGCTATCTCCCTCCAAAACCCTTCCCCCCAATCCCAGCCCAAAGCAACCACTAATCTACTTTCTGTCTCTATGAATTTGCCTATTCTGGACATTTCATACACAGGCATACCTCCGAGATATTGCAAGTTCGCTTCCAGACCACCGCAACAGGTGAATAAACACAATAGAGACACATGGATTTTTTAGTTTCTCAGTGCATATAAACTTATGTTTACACAATACTGCAGTCTATTCAGTGTGCAATAGCATCATATCTGAAAAACAATGCACACACCTTAATTAAAATGTGGCACACAGACATGAAGTGAGCACATGCTGTTGGAAAAATGGGCCCGGTAGACTCGCTTGACCCAGGTTGCCAGAAACCTTCAATTTGTCAAAAAGGCAATATCTGTGAAGCGCAGTAAAAGTGAAGCATAGTAAACGAGGAATGCCTTTAATGACCCAGCCCCATCCAAGGGAGGGGAGATGCCAAATCTGGTGGAGAATTTCTGATCTCTAGAGAGGCACAGTCTGCCTTGGGGCAGGGATATCCCCTTACTCACTTATTCAGCAAACATGCTGAGTGCCTGCTGGGTACTAGGAGCTGAAAGGTAGTCTCTGCCCTCTCCTTTCCCAGTCTGGTGGGAGAAACAGCAATAAACAGCTCTCATTGTGCTAGGAGTGGGAGGCAGCTTCCCGGGAGGAGCTCAAGACTCTATGCTCATCAAGCCTTCCGGGTTAACCTGATGTTGGAAAAGGGTGCTGCAGGCAGGAGCCCACCACCACTGCCACACCAATCCCTCCATCTTTCTACTTTTACGTAAGTGCGTGACCCCTGAAATCCAGGTAACAGGAAGGCAGAAACTTGTTGGGTCTGAACACTCGTAGGAAACCTAATTGATCATATGACATCATTCTGCTGTGCCACGGGAGCCGGGCAATGTTCTAGTCCAGGTTTGGCCCAGAGAGAGACTACATAAGTCTCTTAAACAGCAAAAGCTATCATATAGTAAATATTTTGATGAGTTGATTCTTATAACAGCTTTATTGAAGTCTGATGCACATACCATTGCATAAGGACTCTATAAACCAAAATAGTACAACTTTTCCAGCCTCTTCTCTAGAACTGCCATATTGCATCATCCTGGAAACCCACATAACAACAAACGCCACCAGCCCACCCCAGCCCACCCTGTCCCTCATGCAAAGGAAAATATTGGCACACTGGTTTATATAGCAGTGTCTTAGGAGTTTTGTTTGTGTAAATTTGATCAGTGCGAATCAGGTGACTCTGTTCCTAAGAATCTGGTTCGTTTTGTAAGTACTAGGGAAATTGTGTTTCATCATTCATTCATTTATTTGACATTGATTGAACACCTACGCTGGGCCAGACCCTGTGCTCACAATACAGAGAGGGTTAAGACATGGCCCCTGCTCTGAAGGACTCACAGTGGAAGGGGAGCCCTATTATATGTAAAGGGATGAACCAGAAAACCTCTAAATTTCCCTCTATAACAATAAGTTCTGTGATTTTATAAAAATCACAGCTTTTTGGTGCTGACAAACTCCACTCTCCCCAGGACTGGATCCTTCCCTTACTTCTCTCCTCTTACCCAGTGGTACCGTAATTGTTTTATTATTATTATTTTTACAAAGTAACTCAATTTAACAATTATATAAAGTTAAGAGTGTTAACAGTTTTAGGCATTTAAGCAAGCTAAAAGAAATATCAAAAGGACATTTCATACTAAAATATAGAGCTGAAATCATGGAGCCATTAATACTCAAGGAGAGATTAAGCTTTAAGGCTCTTAAAAGGTAAGTGGGAACAAAACCTACTCGCTCTAAGAGACATACCTGTATTAAGAATGATTCTATGCAAATATTCTCATCCTGATTTTGTGATAATCAGGGTAGGCTAAACATTAGTTATATTAGAAACCAGGCATGTGTCCCCAGACCTAGTTTTTCTCCCTAGGTCTGGCTTTTAGAATGCTGGTGATAAACTAAGCCTGATTTATTATATACCATCCTGTATGGGAAATGACTGTAACTCTAGGCATCTTTGGTCAAGCTTAAGAGATGTAGCAGGGGGACAGATGGGGCTCAAATGGCTGGGTGTCCATCTCCCATATGGAGGGACCTGGGTTCAATCCCAGACCTGAATTCGATCCCTGGTAAAAATTTAAAAAAAGAAAAGGGGTCGGATGTGGCTCAACTGGTTGGGCGTCCGTCTCCCATATGGAGGGACCTGGGTTCGATCCCCAGGACCTCCCGGTAAAAAAAAAGAAAAATAAAAATAAAAAAAAAAAAAGAAAAATATAGAAGTCACGTGGGCCACCAGGCCCCATGTGCGGGTGAGCCGTCAGGACCCATAAGCAGGTGAGCGCCCCAGGCCCCACACGCGGTGCGCCGCCAGCCCTCGTGTGTGTGTGTGTGTGTGTGTGTGCTCTATCAGGTCCCGCAAGCCACGCAATAGGATGATGACGTAACAGGAGAGTGACACAGGGGAGAGCCAAGACAAGATGCGCCAAAACACCAGGAACTAAGGTGGCACAGGCGGTAATATGCCTCTCTCCCACATCGGAGGTTCTGAGGATCGAAACGCAGTGAAGACAGGAAGAGAAGGATGAGAAGAGGGCAGGAAACGGACACAGAGGGTTGCCCAGCAAATGGATACAAAAATAGCAAAAACGGGAGGGGGGGTAAAAATGGATAAAAGTAAGTAAGTAAATAAATAAATCCTTTTAAAAAAAAAGTATAGGGGAGTAAGATACAGACTATAGTTAGTAGTAATACTTCGAGGATGCTCTTTCATGATTTGTTAACAAATGTTTCACAACAATGCAAAGTATTTGTGGTGGGGTGACCTGTGGGAGCCCTATATGTTATGCATGTTTGTTTTGTAAATTCACAATGTTTACTAAACACTGTTTATGTATGTTCACGTATGAATGATATACTTCAATAAATTGTTTTTAAAAGGAAAAAAAAAAGAGACTCAGAGTTACTGGAACACAAGTATTAATGGCTATTGAAGCAACTGGAAAGCAAAGTAGTATTTCATTTTCATGCATGGTTATCTTTTACCCCAAACTCTTTCATTAGCTCTCTGGAGAGCTCCCTGGTTGTTATCATTTGCAATGTGCAACCCTTAATTTTTTACTTTAGCTGACCCACACTTATCTAGCATGGCTTAGCAAAAAGCTACAAGCAGAGTACGTGAGGCTTGCTACAAGACTGAAAGAACAAGTTGCTGCTCCAGACCAGACGCTGGGCTCTGGGGCTTCTCCCTGCCACCAGCAGGGAGAAGTCTCTGGAGCCCATCAGGACTGAGTTTGAACCCTGGTTCAGTTTCTTTTACCTAGTTAGTCCATATTCCTGAACTTCCATTTCCTCATCTGTAAAATGAAAGAAGCCATGCCTGCCTGAAAAAGAGAAAGGACTACAGTACCTTGATTTTAAGCTGGGGATTCTCCTGTTTTTAGCTAGGCATTCTGGACGGGATAGCACTCTCTACCTCCAGGGTGGATCCTGATTGGCTTAGGCCAGCCAGCATATCCCGCTCCCTGGTGGGATATGCTGGTATAAGTCCCCCTGGTATACGTCCACTGGTGGGTGTATATTTTAATCAGAGCCAATGGAAAGCAAAGAAACATGTGCTGGGGTTTCTCATCCATCTAAACATGAAGGAAGAAACATGTAGGCCTAGGAACTGCTGACAGTCATTTCAGGACCACAAGGGAAGGGGAAGGCCTGCCTGAGAATGGAGGAAACAGAACCAAGAGTTGGGGTGGGGTGCAGGGGGAATAAAGCCAAATCCTGCTCAACGGTCTGAGCCTTGAATCAAGCCTGACCTGAAGCCCGAGCTAGCCCGTACCATTCAGTTAAGGGAACTAATAGATCTGCTTTATTATTTCAGCCACTTCAAGATAAGGGTTCTTTTCCTTACATCATCATAAAGTCCTAACTGATCACTGTGCACATAGAAATCTTAGTGCCCGTTTCCTTATATGCATTTAACTTTTTTCCATACCTTTCTCACTCTCCTAGCTCAAAGGGCGAAAGGCAGTCTAGGCCCTGGAGCCAGGCTGCTGCGTTTGAATACCAGCTTGGTCACTTCCTAGCTGTGTGGCCTTAAGCAGATTACTTAAGTTCTCTGTGCTCAGTTTCCTCAACTGTAAGATATTTTTAATAGGATTAAATATATGAATACATGTAAGTGCTTAGAATATTGCCTGGGGCATCATAAGCGATACATTAGTGTTATAATGTATTCTCTCCTGCTCTTTGATGATTTTCTTTCCTCATCAGAATGCTACTTCTTCATGGTAATGAGTCCAATTTTGTTCATGCCTCAATTTTTAAAATTATTACTTGTGATTCATTCTCCTCATTATGCCTCTAGGCCATGAAGATGGGAGATAAGTCACTCAGCAAACCAAGCCCGGTGGGAGCTCACTAGATAGGTTAGATGAATGCTCAGCAAAGTCAAAAGTCCCTGCCATTAGCAGCCTGGAAAGACACTGAGCCTGATTTAACTAATAAGCAGTGCAATACCCATGGCTTCTAATGGACTAGCTGGCGCTAGCTTTTCCTTTGAAATGCTTATTTGAAAATGAGAAAAGAAAAGAGTATAAATAATTTAATTAGTTTTCAAAATAATTGACTTGTTTTTGCCAGGCACTTGTATCTCTGGTTTAAGGTGTGGGGGGATCGCTAGGAAAAGGAAGGCTTGCTAGGTTCAGGAACCCTCTATCTTATTCTCTAAATTTCAAAGACAACATGTTTTGTTTTTGTTTTTAACTTTTTGCTTTGAAATAATTTCAAACTTACTGGACAGTTGTAAAAATATTACAAAATCCATCCAGAGAACTCCAACATACCCCCCACCCAGATACCCAGACCCACCAACTTTTAATATTCTGCACATTTGCCAAATCATTTTATCATATATCCATCCATCCGTCCGTCTATTTTCTAAACATCTGAGAGTAGGTTATATACATTGTGCTCCATCAACACTTAATACTCCCGTTTATATTTCCTAAGAACACAAAATTTGTTTTTTAAAACAATCATTGTCTCTGTTTCTTCAAAGGAACTTAAGGGTAGGCCTTAGCTTAGAAGTCGCTTAGCTCAGAATAGTGCATCAGCCTTTTTACTTGTGATTGTCCTCATCTGGACACTGGCAGTTTCAGGAAGTGTTTAATTTAACAGTACACCTGGGCCTCCCGGGCTCACCTTCCACATTGCCTTAGGCAGCTGCAGGTCCCTGAGGCTGTCCATCTACCTGTTCATCCTGAAATTGGACTGTGTTGTTTGTTTGTTTGTTTTTTAGAGGTACGGGGCATTGAACCCAGGACCTTCTATGTATGAAGCATGCACCCAACCCCTGAATTATACCTGCTCTGAAAATGGACTATGTTCTTTCCCTTTCACTATCTCTCCTTCATATAAGTAATAGAGAGAAAGACAGATTTGTCTACTTCCCAAGCCAATACCTTTACATACTTGCAAAATCAAGCGTCTTCTGACTCATGGTATGCCTTGGCATGGTTGGAAGCCTTGATTTATACAACTTAGATTTCCTAAGAAAGGGAGACCTACTGGTGGCCCTCACCTAAGAGCTTTGTTAGCAGTTCTTGAAGCAAGTGTGATTTTAAAAGATTGCTGTCATACATTGTGCCAAGGCTGTGTTTGCAAATGAAGACCTAACTTGTTGCATTGTGGTATTACTACATCTGGAGGTGCTATTCAGTGTAATAGGTGAATCGCTAATTTTGAAAAGGACATTTTATGGCTTTCTGCCCTCGGTCAATTCTGACCCCTCTCCTTTACCTGGTTGGCCAACATTTCAAGATGCAACAGTGAAAGTCTTCCTCACCAGAAGCCTCAAGACCAGAGGGCAGTCCTACCTTTACCTGGATTGAGTAGCATCCATCACATGGATGATGGGGTTAAAGAGTAAGAGAGGGAATAGGGTGAGGAAAATAAAGGGGATGGAAGATGAGGGGTGGGAGAAGGAAAGAAAAAAACAAGCAAACATTCTGGAGAAAGAAGTAAAGTTCCTTTGACAAATCCCGGTGTAATAATCTCAGTGTAGTAATCTCAGTCTGGATTTTGTTGTTTGTTAGAGAAACAGGATGAGTGCAGAATTGTAAAATAATCTTTTCCTGAAAGAACAGAGTTCTAATTTAAAAAATTTAAAAAAAGCATAGCACTAGGTATAAAAATTCCTGTTTAGATCATTTTCTCACTATTCTTTCTTTTTCTTTTGGCTACGAGTGGAATAAAAAAGTAAGAGGTTGGGGAGCAGATGTAGCTCAGTGGTTGAGTGCCTGCTTCCCATGGATGAGGTCCCAGATTCAATCCCCCGTGTCTCCTAAAAAATTTTTTTTAATTTAAAAAAATTAAAAAACAAGAGGTGGTCACCATTTCTTGGAAGGCTAAGGTCCAAAGTGAATATAAATATTACTGATCTGTTACTTTCCACCTCTCCCTGGCCTGTCTGGTATTCTGGGTAGATGGAAATGGGGGTATCAGTGAGGATTGTGTTTGGCTCCACACCTAAGTTCTACTTAGTTCTTTTTTTTTTTTTTCTTCACTGCCTGATCATTTTTAGTAGTGTCTCGCTCATTTTTATTCTTTTTTTTTTAAAAATTTAGGATCATACAAAGAAGGGGATAAAAGAGATAAGAGCAGAAACAAAACCGTGGACCTAAGCAGAGAGGCCAGGGTGATACACCAAAGGTCATTGTTTGGGGGGTTGTTTTTTCCTATATATAACACAAAATTTTCCATTTTAACCATTTTCAAGTACACAATTCAGTGACATTAATTACATTCACAATGCTGTGTAGCCATCACCATTATCTCAAAACTTTCCATCACCCCAAGAAGAAATTCCATCCCCATTAAATAATAATTCCCTAGGCTACATCACCCCAAAACCTGACCCTTCTGGGCTACGTGTCTTTCTGAACACAGTAGACTAGCCTCAGAAGCTGCTCAATGGATGGATTAAGAACCTTCCTAAGAAGGCCTTGTTCAGATCATTTTTTTTCTTTTTTTAATTGAAAATTGATTTAAATAATAGATTTGGAGTCTAGTGGGGGCCTCCTTCCTGGTGGGAGGTAGCATTTAAAGTCCAAATGAGCTAGAGGTACCACTGTTGTTTGTGGACTACTGAAGCTGGAACCAGGTGAAGAGAAAGATTATAGAGCCCCAGGCCAGTTTCCTCTGAACTATTGGGGCTGAGGGTGCACTGTAATGGCTGGGGGGGAGCATCATCATTTTGTCCATGGTAGGAAGGCTGATCAGTTACCAGGGGCTAGAAGTGAGGGGAGAGCCAAATCAAAGAATATGAGAAAATAGGGAGTGGATATGGCTCAAGTAATTAAGCGCCTCCCTCCCACATGGGAGGCCCCAGGTTCAGTTCCCGGTGCCTCCTAAAAAGAAGATAAGCAGACAGCAAGTGCAAACAATGAGGGGGAAGGAGAAATAAATAAATAAAAATAAATCTTAAAAAAAAAAAAAAAGAGGGAAGCGGCTGTGGCTCAATCAGTAGGGCTCCCGTTTACCATATGGGAGGCCCAGGGTTCGGTTCCCGGGGCCTCCTGGTGAAGGCAGGCCCGCCCACACGGCGTGGTTAGCTGACCCAGCGAGCACAAGCAGCAAGGGGGGGGCGGGATAAATGAATAAATAAATAAAATCTTTAAAAGAAAAAAAAAAAAAGAATATGAAAAAATAAATCTCTACCATCCTCTTCAATCAGTGGCTTTTCTTATTTATTCATAAAATAAGTCATTGTTAATTATACTTATAACTCCTTTATTTAAATCTAGTTTTACTCAGTAACCTTTTATCTTTACTCATACGTATACCAAATGTTAAACATAATTATTATTGTGCATTTGAACTCTGTTTTTATTTCATATAAAACAATGCTGCTATTAAATGTCTTTGTAAATGGAAAAAAAAATTCCCCATCCTCCCCTCCCGCGAGCCCCTGGTCACCTTGAATCTGCTTTATTTTTTTTTTTGGAACAGTTTTATTCACACACCACACAATCCATTCAAAGTGTACAGTGTCTCTCAGTATAATCACAGGGTTGTGCTTTCATCACCACAATTTGAGAACATTCTCATTGCTCCAAAAAGAAAAAACCCGTACCCCATGTATGCTCCTACTAGTGACATTTAGCATTGGTGCCGCACCTTTGTTACACCTGATGAAAGAATATTACAAACTTACTGTTAACTAAAGTCCATAGTTTGCATTAGTTGTTTTGTTTCTTTTCCCATACACCGCCCTATTATTAACCCCTTGTAATAGTCACATACATTTTTTTTCTGGTTCATAAAAGAACATTCCTATCTTTGTACTATTAACCACAGTCATCCTCTTCAAACAGGCTTCAGTATGTTATACAATCCCAGGTTTTATCCTCTAGCTTTCCTCCTTGCGAAATACAGGACCCAAAACTTCCCCTTTCAACCACAATCACACCCGTAATTCAGTGCCGTTAATTGCACTTAACAATAATGTGCTACCATCACCTCTATCCATTTCCAAACATTTGCAATCAACCTTATTTAAAAATTCTGCACAAATTAAGCACCAGCTGCCCCTTCTACCCTCATTCTATCTCCTGGTAGCTAGACTTTAACTCCAAGAGGCTGCTCATTATAATTAGTTCATATTAGTGTGACCATACAATATTTGTCCTTTTGTGTCTGGTTTATTTCACTCTAATCTATTTTCTGTTCTCTATGAATTTGCCTATTAGAGATATTTCATGTAAGTGGAATTATGTGCTATTTGTTCTTTTGTGTTTGGCTTATTTCACTCAGCATAATGTTTTCAAAGTTGATCCTTGTTGTAGCATATATCAAATCTCCATTCCTTTTTACAGCTGAATAATAGCCCATTGCATGTCTATACCCATACTGTTTATCCATTCATCTGCCCAGGGACCTTGAGCTCCTGTGAATCACGCTGCTGTGAACATTGATATGCAATCATCTGTCTGAGTCCCTGTTTTCATTTCTTTTGGGTATAGACCTAGAAGCAGAATTGCTGGGTCATATGATAATTTTGTGTTTAACTTTTTGAGGAACCATCAAACTGTTTTCCACAGAAGCTGCACTATTTTACATTCCCAGCAGCAATGCACAAGAGTTCCTATTTCTCCACATTCTCACCAACAATTATTTTCCATTTTTTAATTTAGCCATCCCATTTCATTGTGGTTTTGATTTGCATTTCCCTAATGATGGACACTGCTTTTTAACACGCGATCAGCATGTGGACACTCTCTGTCCATTTCCTAACTGCTTCCCCAGGGGCCTGAGGCTCCTTCTGCCGCAGGCCAGGCTTCACTGATCCTTTACTCAGGAGGCTCGAGTTGCTCCTGCCCACCAGGGTCTCCCGTGCTGCACTCTGCTTCCTCCTCCTTCCTTCCCCCAGGTGCTGTTTGCACAGTCCCTGCTCATTGGACCCCCATTCCATGCTAACCTTGCCCCCAGCCTCATCCTCCCCACCGCACCTGCTCTCCATGGCCCTGCTCCTCCACATGTTTCTCATTCCCCCACACCCTTTGTACCTGGGAATCTGGGGATGCAGTTGAGTCCCCCTGCTCCATCACCCCCCACAACCAGTTAACTTTTCCCTCTGTTCCACCTCTGGCACATCCCTCTAGCCCGCTTCCCCTAAATCCCCAGCCCTACTGCCTCTCTCCTACATCAGGCCTTTCATGTTGTGATGATTGCAAGAGCCTTCCGTCTGGCCCCTCCCTTCCACTGTAACTGAGAGTTAAGAATTAACGTAGAATTATGATTCCTAACTCATGACATAGATGCCTTTCGATTATAAAATAGCAAAAGGTTAATTCCCGAGATTACTGAAGCCACCTAGAATGCTCCCACCCCTCGCAGCAGCTCTCTCTAGCCTCCAGCTCACCCTCGCGTGTGCTGACTCTTGGGATGGTAACCCTCCGCCCTCCTCTGTCTAATATTCGTGTGGAAACCCTTGTGACTGACCCTGCTCTGTACTTTCCTATCTCAGAATCTTGATCTCTGAAAATGATTATAACTTTACAACTCCCCTGGTTTGGGGTCCACCCCCAGCTTGTTCAACACCTTAATATTTATTAGTGAAGGAACCTGTGTCCAGCTCTACCCCAATTATTCATTAGCACCTTGAGGCTATAAAATATCAGAAATTCTGCAGACCAGAGACGCAATTTTTGGGCCATCTAAGCCAACTGACCTCCTTTGCTTGTGCAAACAAATGAACTTTCTCTCTCTCTGAAACCCTGGTGTCTCAGGAATTGGCTTTTACTCAGCCTCACATTCTCCACACAGCAGACCTTACCCAGAGCCATCTTCCAAGGGCACAGATTATGCCGACTTTCAGTGTCTCCTCTTGAGGCAGGTTAGCATAGAGAAAGAGGGGACGCGGCTGAGGCTGGCAGGCAATATGGCCAAATGACATGGCCCTAAGACCCCGCTTAGAAACCTCCTGAGGGATCTTGTGAGACCCCGGCTGGGAGAATCTCATTTGGAACGAGAAGGAAAGCCCCAGATAGCCTCACCCTGCGGTACACCCGCCCTCCATGCCTCAGACACTGTACTTTCCTCCTCTCTTAATAAACTCTTTACTCCCTGGCCTACCTTATGGCATGTCCTTAAATTCTTTTTATGTGATATAAGCCAAGAAACTAAAAGCCCAGGACCCAGAGCCATCCAGTAACATTATTTGGTGAGCCAGGCCAGGAGACAGAGAGGCAAGCGGCTCCCCCGACCCCCGCTGGACACTGGTGAGTTTTTAATTAAAGCCTGTCTATTCCCTCTTCTGTCTTATTAGCAGGCTCGCAGATAAGTCTCTGCTTTTAACGTGCCTCTTAATGTTGGGTTTAACTGCGGAACTTGGCCCCTGGGAGCTATCTCCTAAGACGACTGCAAAGTAAGCAAAAGAAAGGTCCCTACCCAATTCCTTTCCTAGCAGGAAAGCTCGGTGTGGGAGCTAGGGTCTAGGAACCAGACCCAGATGTCTCCGAAGACCTCTAAGGCTCTGGGGACACCCAGAGAAATACTCCCAATCCCTGGAACGTGGAGACAGCGAGTAGGGCTCCCAATCTCCAGGACGCCAGCCTGGCAAGCAATCCGCTCAACCAGGTCTAGAAGTGGGACACCAGCCAGACTGACAGACACATTTGTCCTCCTCTGGGATAATGGATGGCCTCTAATTGGGACAACCTGCCTACTGACGGTCTAAAAAGGCCTGACACCATGTGACTGTGTATGGCCAAGAGTGGTCTCTGTATGGGACCCTGAATTCCATTAAACCTGTGCAAGAAAGAAGGAGAGGACAGAGAGATCTGAGGGCCAGAGACCATGTGGTCATGTCTCCTAAAAGGGAATGAGGAAATGCACTATCAATCCAGTCACTTTTAAATAAGATCAGGGAAATTACTCAGAGGCAGAAACTAGAAAACTAGCTTTATTTCAAAGAAAGCTGGTAAAAAGCAATAAAAAGTACCCTCTTGGTAGATCCTAACCCTAGAGAAGGGATAGATCCTCCTAGGAACTCCAGTCTGTCTCAGATACCCATAGAAAGCTGCAGAAACTCTCCCTGGGCCCCCAAACTTCCATCAACTCCCTTTTAGAAACAGCCTTCTCAGTTTTCAACAATCGAGACCACACCACACCAAGAGGGAAAAGGTAAGAGGGGCAGGCACAGGGCCCGGGACAGGCTCAGCTAACTGCTGCCATTAAAGGCATCAGTCACCTCAGGGCTACCCAAATCCAGGCTCCAGGTCAGCAGGAACCTGGCCCCAAGCTGCCTCACCATGCAGACCGCTGGGGCCTTGCCCCAGGGGAGGACGGAAGGGGCCTGAAGCCACGCATGAACCGTCAACCAGAAGGCCTTGGGTGACCTTTGACATGGCAGGTAAGATTATTAATTTCTTAATTAACATGGAAGCCAATTACTTGGTCCTAGCCTGCACTCCAGATCTCTCTAAACTTGGTTGTGCCTAATGAGTGAAGTGAGTGGGAAATCAAGATCTAGGCCATTTACTAAACCTCTCCCACCTCCGGCCCATGATTTTAAAATTCCTGGCTATTCCTAGCTCCCTGCCTATTCCCTTGTAACACTCCAATCCTTCCAGCGAAAAGGCCTAGCAGGGCTTTATCCCATGCAGGAGGTAACTAATTGGGTGTAGCCCCCAGAGCAGCCCCAATTCATGTCTTATTGGGAACAGGGCTTCTCTGGATCCCTTAGCTCAGTACTTAGCAGCTGCCCAGGGATTTTCCTGGAGGAACAAAGCTGGAAGGTCCTGCATGAGGTTCTGCCCTGGACAGACACTGGAAGCTTTGCATCTACGTAATTCTAAAGGCAGGTCTTTGGAAGCAGATGTGGCTCAAACAATTGAGCTCCCTTCTACCATATAAGAGGCCCAGGGTTCTATTCCCAGGGCCCCCTGATGAAGGCAAGCTGGCCTGTGCAGTGAGCTAGCCCGAGCGGAGAGCTGGCCCCCAGAGTGTTGGCCCACGCGGAATGCTGGCCTGCGCAGGAGTGCTGGCCTGCCCGGAGTACTGTCAAGTACAGAAAGCTAGTGCAGCAAGATGACGCAACAAAAAGAAACACAGAGGAGAGACAATAAGAGATGCAGCAGACCAGGGAGCTGAAGTGGCGCAAGAGATTGAGTGCCTCTTTCCCACTCCGGAAGGTCCCAGGATTGGTTCCAGTGCTGCCTAAAGAGAAGACAAACAGATGCAGAAGAACAAACAGCGAGTGGACACAGAGAGCAGACAACAAGGGAGAGGGCGAGAGAAATAAATAAATAAATCTTCTTTTGAAAAAAAAAAAAGTCCAGTAGAAAGGAGAAGACTGCCTTGCACATTAGGGTAGGCAAAGATTCATTTATTCATTCAACAAATCTATATCTATACTGAGGACCTACTGTGCCAGGCAGGGGAATACTGCAGTGAAAAAAAAAAAAAAAAAAAAAAGGCACATCTTTCCCAAAAATAAGTAAGTGTAAAATTCTCTCTTCTGTTCTAATCTGTGCTTGCTTTAACTTTGTCAGACTGCTCATGCCTAGGAACTCATAAATCAGATTTGGGGTTTGCCTATTATAAATTGGCTAACAGTGAAATGTAATCTAAAATTGAGTCTTTAAATGTCAATACCATCTTGCAATTGAATTTGATGTATGAAAGAAATCACAAGTGGAATTGGTTCAGCTGCTAGAAAAGCTGAAAACCTTAGCAAAATTGTTACTAATAAAATAGTTTTAGTTGCTTAGTTAATAAACAAAAGTGCCCAATTTGGGGGGACAGATGTGGCTCAAATGGTTGGGCATCTGTCTCCCATATGGAGGGACCCGGGTTCAGTCCCTGGGACCTCCCGGTAAAAAAAAAAAAAAGTGCCCAATTTGTTCTAAAGTGAAAACTTACTAGAAACTGTAACTAAGAGGTAAGATCATTATATAGATGCTTCTATATTATAAAACAGAAAAAGCTGAAATTGCTATACCTGGATGGATTTAGCCTAGAACCTACAATGTGATGGTAACCTTAGGCTAATTTACCTTCCTTTATGGTTACTTCTAACCACACCTTTGTGTATGCTTGCTATAGTAATGGTAATTATAAATTAAATTTACCTTTGGTTATGGTTATTTTGTGACAAGCTTACTAGCTTCGCCTTGCCCTTAGACTTCAGCTATTGTGATGATAATTCTAAACTGAGTTTGCCATCTTATGGTTATTTCATGACAACTTCTGCCACCTATGGCTCAGGGGAAGGCAAATTTAAGACACCCCTGCCTCCTGTCCTTCCACTGGTATTACAGACCCTGCTTTCTTTCCTGACTCCAGGTGTGAACTAGATTGCTGCCTGGTGTAATTCTCAACCCTCAGGGTTGGAGGTCCACTCTTCCAGTCCAGCAGCCGAAGACTGGGGAGGGGACCCTCCCACCTTGGGTGCTGATGTTCCTAAAAGCAGTAAGTCATGAGAAAAACCAGTTTTCCCTGAGACTTCAGTGACTTAGTGAGTATACGCTGGAATTAGTGTTTCTCACCCAAGGTCTGTCAAAGTCAAAATGGGAAATAAGCAAAACTCTGAAGTAAAGAAAAATGTTGTAAATTGTATTTTAAAGCATTGCGAACAATTTGCTTAGGAGCCAGTAATTAAAAGGAACGAAATTCTTGTGCAAACCTGCATGGTCACAGTGCAAATTAGAGTAATTAGAAATAGACTTCAAAGAAATCTTTTAAATGTTATCTGACAGTTAAACTTATTTTGTACAAGAATGAAAATTATAAGTAATATTAGTGAGTTGTGTGTTCATGTCTAAGTCTCTATTTGTATCTGTCTATTTGTTCAGTGTATATCTCCATACATCAGGATGGTAATATCAAATTAACAAATGAAAATTCTTAAAAGAGCTCTATTCAAATTGTTAAAAATTAAATATGGAACTTCCGGGAAGATGGCGGACTAGTAAGACACGGGAATCTCTTCTCCAGAAAAATAGCTAGAGGACAAGCTGAAACAGCCCCGAAAAAGATCTTCTAGGGTTTAGGACAGCAGGTGAAGGCTGCACACCACCCAGAGGAGAGAGGGACAGAAGAGGGAAATCGCGACAACAGAACCTTGAGTTGCAAGTAGCAGCTTCTGCTGCTGCCGGCACCCTCCACCACACTCTTCAGAACTCTCGGGCCCCTAAGCCTGCGACCACAGACAAAGGGGGCTCCAGGGATCTACCACTCCCAGAAAGGGAGAGAGAGGGACACAGCCTTAGGCTGACTCAGGTTCTGACCTGAAATTTGGGCTGCAGAGCCCCACGGAGCCTTCCACAGGGCGGTTTGCCCTGGGAGCCTAGAAAGGACTGGAGAAATCCGACTCTCCCAACCTCCCACTCTTCCAGCCTGGATTAATTGTTGAGGACACCACAGGAGGGGAAGAGAGAGCCTGGGGCTGACCCTGCTTTGGACTCCCGGGTTTGGTCTGCCCTGTCCCGAGAGCCCTTCCAGGCCGGGTGGGGCTGCGCCATTGTTTGCCTTGGAGCCTGCAAGGGGCTAAAGATATACAAACCTCCCAATCTCATCCTCTACTAACAGGGACTGATTGTTGAGGATTCAGAAGGGAGGGGAAATATTTCCTAGCTGGGAGAAGGGGGGCGCTACGAGAGAAGTCTGGAGCACTGTCTCAGAAAGTTTGAATCACAGGGCTCTTAGCCCCCAGACAGGAAGCTCTATCACATTGATCTGGTCTGTGTCACAACAAATACACTCCGACCAAGCATTGAATTGAGAGCTGCCAACAAGCACCATCTCCTGGCAGACCAAGGAAGTACACATAAGAAAATTAATAAGTATAAGTATAGCCTCCCTGCCCAAGGCCCTAGGAAATGACTCTACAACCAATTACTGGGTCCAGTGCCCAGTTTTGAGCAACCAGCAGAACAATCCTAACAATCAAGGTTGAGCCAAAAATCAAAGAGCTGTGGTAACTCACAGCCTCCTTCCACTAAAACCCCATAAAAGAGAAAGAGAGAGAGCATCTAAGTAAAATACAAACTAACCAGATGCCTAAGCACCAGCAAAAGATTACGAGCCATACTAAGAAAATAGAAGACATGGCCCAAGAAAAGGAATACATCAAAGTCCCAGAAGAGATGCAGAATTTGAGAGAACTAATCAGTGAGATGAGCACAAACTTCCAAAATCAAATTAAT
>JAKSZT010054301.1:3684284-3738784 GCA_026826555.1 Tolypeutes matacus | reverse complement strand
CTTCATAAAAGTGGTTAAAGTCTGAGTGTGGTCGATCTCCTGGGTTATAACAATATAAAGGTAAAGTAACTCATCTATGTGATTATGGCTAATTATAAGAAGTTTATAAAAGCATCTTCTAAACAGAAGCATTTTAAATGGCTAATTCCAGGAAGCCATTATTAATTAGAAACCTAAATTTACATTAATAACAGGAAGTAACTTCATAACAGGGAAACCTGTCAGAGGCCACTTCAATCTGTATATTAAAGTGGTGGTAAAGGAAGATAATCTTGATTCCATTGGGAATCTTAGTTTTTCATAAAATAATGAAGAAAGTAGTTTTTCCTATACTTCTAAAGTAAAATACCTTTTAATTAACATCATCACGGTAAAGGTATAGAAGTAAAAAGCAAAGTACTGAAATAGTTAAGTTCATTTGATATGTTATATGTTGCATTGGAAGTGTTAAGAAAATGTATGAAGATTAAAAGAAATAGACTTCAGTATTGCCAAACTGTCTTGTGCATTCAAGCCAGGCCCAAACACCCTGATGGTGCCTCTCCATTTGAGTTATTGTCTAGGTTGGTCACTGACCCCTGAAACAATAAATGTATCTACTACATCTCTGGTTATGCTCCTGAAGCGGATGGAGAGTACGTTGCCGTTTCAGACTCCTGAAGCAGCCAGCAATGGCTCGAAATGGCCAGATGTACAATGGGCATTGCCTCCAGACTGGCTCTGTTTCATAGTGCCAACGAGCACTATGCACCAGGCCGGTGAGACACTGGAGCCTATCTTCCCAGCTTCTCTCTAGGATCAATGGTGCTGCAGCATGCTGGCTGTGTAAAGGACATACCAAGTGGGACAATAATTACAAGAGTAATATGGGTAGAACTTAAACCAACACAATTGGTATTACGGCCTGCTGCCATGGAGAGATAATATGTATGATATTGCAAACCTGGCACTTAGATCCATTAATTGCAGCTCAAAGAGGAAATTGTGCATCAATTAGTATTAAGTATTGTACCTGTATCTCTTCTATTCTAGATCGTATGCAGAGGGATATTGAACATGTTAAAAGTCTTGGTAAATTTAATTCATTTTCTAAGTAATTAATGAATGTACCTATAAGATAAAAAAATGGCTCTGTTAAGCATTGTCTTTATTTTGCTGGCCATATGCCCGACTTGTTGCCTATGCGACTTGTAGTGCCTCTCTTCATACCTCTCCCAGCTGTCCTAAGCATAACCACCACCATGGGAACTGGGGTTGAAAATTTATACCAAATCCAGCAGGTCTACCACAATCTCTCCATAGAGCTAACCAACAGCACAAAAGAACCCAAGGAAGAATGCTACTTCCCATCAACTTTGGGAGGATGCAGCCACTGAAGGCACCTGGCCTCTCTCACTCTTGTGGTCCAGTATGACATGGCTGGCCCCTTTTTCAAGCCTGCTTATCACCATCCTCTTTATCCTTTTAGTGCGACCACGTATCTTCAAAATTCTAATTAAGCTTATTTCTTACAGAATCAACACCTTATTAGTTATGTGGGGATTTCATCTGGTTCCAACCAGGGTGCCAAATCCATCTTTCCTCATCCACAACAGAATAGCCAGAGAGTTTTACACCTTGTCAGGTAGGGCCTATCCCCCCTAACCAGCAGGAAGTAGACACAGAAGAATGACCATTGCCCTTCAGCGCTCCCTTAAGAATCAGGGTGTAAACTCTCTGAGGGGGGAGTTGAGGGAGGTTAGTATAGTGAAAGGGGGGAGGCGGCTGACATCAGCAGACAACATGGCCAGGAGACCCCTCCTAGAAACCTCCTGAGGGATCTTGTGAGACCCCAGCCATGAGAATCTCATTTGGAATGAGAGGGAAAGCCCTGGATACCCTCAAAAGGCCTCACCACTGTCCCCTGAAAACTGCCAGGTGGGGCAACCAATCAGATAGGAAGCAGCTGGGGCCCCACCCCCAACATTATGAAGGGGGAGGAGAAAAGGCTTTAAAAAGGCCTGACCTGGGGCTCCACGCATGCAACTCACCCTGCAGTATGCCCGCGATCCATGCCTCGGATTGTGTACTTTTCTCATTTCTTAGTAAACTCCTTACTCTTTTACCTACCCTATGGCATGTTCTTAAATTCATTTATGCACCATAAGCCAAGAACTTAGAAACCCAGAAACCAGAGCCCTCCAGTAGCACTCTCACTCTGCTCTCACTCCCCCGGGCAGTTAGGTGCTCTCTCCCTCCTGCTCCTGTCATGTCACATTCCTGGCATATCTACCAACCTTGAGAGGGACCATGTAGGTGACACTGGTCACAGTGTGGTCTGTGAAACAGAGCTTCAGCATCACTGGTGGGCTTTTTAGGAATGGAGAATCTCAGCCCTCACCCAACCCTACAGGAATCTTAATTTGCATTTAACAAGATCCCAAGTGAGTTGTTTGCACATTAAAGTTTGAGAAGCCCTAATGGAGGGTGATGGAGAGAAGTTTCAGTGAGGTGAAGGGGCAGGAAAGCCCAAAGTTTAAGTTGATGTTTTCCTTACCTTTGTTTTGGTGAGCTTGCCGGGGGTGGGGGCTGAGTGCGGGGGCCGGGGGCGGGGGGCACTATTGAAATGATCTGCTAGAATGAATAAAATCAATATAAGCTTTGAGACTTAGATCAGGAAGAGAACTGATTATTCTGGAAACAAATAGCTGGCGATTTCAGGTTGATGCTGTGCTGCTGCCGCCGTAGATAAGCCAGACAGATGCCAGGATGTGTCAGCAAAAGAAAGTTAATCTCTCATCCATTAAGAGAAATGCTGAATACTGGTCCTTTTGCTGGAGTCCGGGGTGAAGGAGGGGGCGTTGCAGCAGCGGGGGTGTGAGGAGAAGGGAGCCAGCTCGGTGCGGGCAGCAGGAAATTGCCTTGGGAAGATTGATTTGTGCAGTGTGCAAAGTCATTGTTAGATAGGAAGGGCTGTGTGCTGATCCTTTTATGCATGTTCACCAGGTTGCTCCCCCCGCCCCATGTGCTCCGAGCCCCCTTGTGCTCCTGGCCTAGTCACAGGCAGGGTTGCTGAAATAATGGGCCTGTAAACTGACCTTTCTGAAAGGCTCCAGTGCTCTTTTATTGATGTGAAATAGATCTTTCGGGAAGATCTGAGCTTTCCTGCCGAGCAGTCAGTGCAGAGGCTGCCTGACTGGGGGTGGGAGGTGGTGGCCTTTGAGTATCCAAGAGAATGTTGCTGGGTACAGTATCACCAGGAGGTGAGGCAGCTGCCATCTGTTGATCCTCTACATCCAGGCACCGTGTGTGCATGACCCCATCTTCCCTTCAGCCCTATTAGCCCAGTGTTCTAGGAGCATAGAGAGGTTAAATGGCTCATAGCACCCCACAGCTACAAATGGCAGAAATGGGATTCAGACTGTGGTCTGGTCTTCCCACCGGCATCGCCCTGCAGATACGCTGCCCACCAAGCCATTTGGAATGCCTGAGTCAGTAGCGTCCGCACTCCCCTGGCCTCTCCCTCCTGTGCACGTGCACTGGTGAGATGGCTGCCTGTGGGCTGGCTGGGGATGGGGGAAAGCTGCTTGGAGAGCTTTCCAGGTGAAATGGACGGGAGCCAAGCATCTCCCTGCAGGGACCTTTAAGCCCCATGATTTTATAAAGAAAGAAAGCAGATGAAAGGGTCACGAGTGTGCGTGGAAGCAGAACCTGGGACGGGGATCCTTGTGTAAAAGAGATTTACCAAGGGAAGGCTCTCAGGAGAACCCTTTAAGAGTGTGAGGGCAGCAGGAGAGGGCAAGGGAAGAAACTGGGGAAAGGTGTTTCCAGGAGGTCGAGCCTCGGCCTGATCCCACGGGGAGCTCCGGGGCATGAATTGCCCCCACACAAGTGGCTCCCCCAGGGGCAAGGTGCTGGGCTGGTACATCTTCTCAGCCCAAAGCAGCTCTTCAGAGGAGGGTGCAGGGCTGAACCCCAGCGCTGGCAGCAGCTGGGGGTGGGTACACCGCGCCACTAAAGCAGGTATGGGCAGCATCTGCCAAGGCTGGGAACATGGCAATGAAAGGAGTCCTGGCCCTGCCACCTTAGTCACCAAACAGGGCACAGGCGGCTGCCTTGTCTGCACAATGTGTGTTTACCTACCGAAGGTAGGGGATGGCGAGCCGGTGGGGAAAACAAGAAGAAACTAACTAGAGCAGGGCTTCTTAACCTTTTTCATTCCACGGACCCCTTTGCAAGTCACATGAAAACCACGGTCCCCTTTCCTAAGTCCACACTCCACTGTGTATTATTTAATAAATATATCCCACCCGCACCAACACGTCCCCGCAAGAATAATGTTTTTTTGAATTTCAGTTCAAGCTCACAGACCCCTGGTTAAGAACGCCTGAACTAGATGATAGTCAAGATCTCTTCTTTTTCTTGAGTGACTCTGGAGGAATAAGGGGGATAGAGTTAAAAAATGTAGTGTCGGAATTCTTTGTTTAATGATCAGTGTCCCAAGTACAGCTCCTAGCTTTTGACTCTTCCTCCTCTGAAACTCATAATTTAAATGGGAGTTTGACCTAAAAATCCAAACAGGTAAAAAAAAATTTTTTTAAAGATGTAGATCAATTAATGGGTGCACGTTTTCTTAGTCAGTCATGAGGATCAGGGCGCTTGGAGTTCCACAGCCGACCCTCTGGAATGAGGTGAGGCCCTCCTCCTTCCCCACCACTGGCCCTCAAAAACAAAACCAGCAAAGCAGCCGTCTGTCAAGGATAAATCAAATGGAGGGCTGACCTCCTCCTTTACTGGAAGTCAGCATGGTGGGTGAGCAGCAGAGCGGGTGGGGAGAGATGGCCCTGGCCACAGCACAGGGAGCTTCCCCGGGGAGCCTGACGCTCTTCCCAGCCGGGCTGGCCCCTCTGCAGTCCCACTGTGGAGCAGGGTTGGTCTGGGACCTTCTGTCCCTGCTTATTCATCTGAGCTCACCCATTTCATCTGCTGCCTCCAGGATCTGGGGAGCCAGCCAGTTTCTGCTCTCATCTCGTTGGCGATGGAAAGTAAGGACAAGGCTGCCCTTAAACAAAACTACAAAACGCTGGCCAAGTCCCCGCCGCTCGCCCGCAGTCCACCTGCTCGTACGCCCCTCCAGATGCCCTGTGTGCCCGTCCTCTCTGCACCCGCAGGGCTTCCTCCTTCCTCCGCCCCTTCCCCCTCCACCCCTGCCTTTGCCTCCCGTTACCCTATTACCTGGTCTGTGACCAGCTAGCACCAGAAGCCAGGCTCCTGCCCTCTCTCATTCTTACCAAGGCACGTGGGGCTGCTAGAAGTCCGGTGTTCCTGTCCCTCAAGGGAATTTCATTTTGTAAATATCCATCAGGGAAGCGGCTGTGGCTCAATCAGTGGGGCTCCCGTTTACCATATGGGAGGCCCCGGGTTCGGTTCCCAGGGCCTCCTGGTGAGGGCAGGCCCGCCCGCACGGCGTGGTTGGCTGACCCAGCGAGCACAAGCAGCAAGGGGGGGATAAATGAATAAATAAATAAAATCTTAAAAAAAAAAAAAATATCCATCAGAGTGTTGAGCTGAAATATGAAACCAGCACTCCGTAGACTTTTAGGTCTCAGGTAGTGAGCAGCAGAGGCGGAAGCTGGGAGTGGGGAGGAGCAGGCTTTCCTGGAACCACATTTATTACCGATTCATTTCACAGTAGGAATTGAACCAGGCCGTGGTGGGGTGGGTACGAATAGGAAATTGACCAGGTTTTATTTACGTCTTAGACTGATCGCTCAGGAGCACGCCTGCTCTCAACCTGGCATCAGGCCAGGCCTGGATGAGCCCACCCCCAGTGTGCGTGTGTGCGCACGTGTATGTGAGAGAGGGAGACGAGTGTCTGCACGATACACGTGGCAGGCATCTGTGTGGGGCGTCTGTGTGTGAGGTCCCATGTGTGGCGCGTGTGTGTGCAATGTGTGCTGTGGTTGGTATGTGTGTTTGTTCCTCACATGTACGAAACATACATGATGTGTGTAGGACGTGCGGTTCCATGTGCATGGGATGTGTAATGTGTTACACGAGGGGTGTGTAGGGTGTTCATGTGTGGTACGTGGGGGAATATGTGTGTGCTGTGTGGTGGGGTGCGTGTGTGGGGCGTGGTACCTGTGTGTGTGTGTGTGTGTGTGTGTGTATGGAGGGCTTCCCCTGGCGCTGATGGGCAGAGGATACTCACCTTCCACCCATACCCTCTGCACTCAACCCAGCTCCACTTTCTACCTTCCCAAGCAACAGCTGGAAAGACTGGGGCAAGTGGGGATACAAAACTAATCTCTCAGCACATGTTTATCAAATCTCTGCCCCAGACCAAAGATGTCTAACAGAATCATGCCGGCAGCAGATTTAGGGGTACAGCTCCCAAACCCCAGAAGCCTCAGCAAGGATGAAGCCCACAGATATAGAGAAATAGAAGTTTCTGAACTTTCCCATTGGTGAGGAAGGCGATGGAGCTCAGTCAGCAAGGTGGGTCATCTGCCCAGCAGTGTCCCACCAGTCCTGCACTGGGTGAATGACTCTGGTGGAGGATTGCTTAAAGGAAACGTGGGTGTTCCGCTCTCTTGGGTAACTTAAATGTTGTCCTTCCATCATTCCATCAAGTGTGACCACAGGAAGTTATTTGCTTTGACCACCTTGCATTTAATCCCACTTGGATTATTTTTGCTTATTTGTCAATTGTTTTAAGTCAATTTTTAAATTATTTTGACTATGTAATCTACTTCCGTGGTACAAAATTCAGAGGGTACCAAAGGCTGAGTGAAAAGTCAGTCTCTTAGCTCAATGTGCCTCCACCCAGTTCTCCCCAGAAGTAACCATTGTTATCTGTTTCGGGATTCCTCCCAGAAATGGTCTAGGGTATATACAAGCATTTACGTATATAGACCCCTTTTTAAATTTTTTCACAAATAGTAGCATGTCATAGACATTGTTTTGCCCCTGGCTTTTTCCACTTCCCAATATATACTGGAGATTGTTTCATACGCTTATCTAAACTGCCCCCCCCACACACACACACACTTTTTCTTTTTCTCACTGCCTCTCTGATCTGATCCAAAATAAGCTGTCCAAAATGATTTGACTTTTACGGAATAAGCAATTTAAGCAGCAGGCATCTTTTCTTCTGTGGTAGGTTGCTTTCCTGCTGGCTTCTTTTCAGCTGCTGGCTTCTTGTTGCTGCAACCTTCTTTCCCACCAAAGACTTCTTTTGCTTCTCAACGCCTGCAGCCTTCTTTCCTCGTTTCTCCCCACGTGAGCCTTCCCCCTTCTCATCCGACTTGACCTCTAGTGTTGCCGCTGCTTTAGCCACCCTGCGTTTGTGGTTCCTGGCCTGGTGTTTCGGCTCGTAGTCTTTACACATGGGCTTCGTTTCAACATGATTCTCGGGGTCTGCAGTGGGTCCTTCTTCAGGACTCGGTGATGAGTCTTCTTGCCTGGTGCTCGGAAGGCTCTTAGGCTCTCTGGGCTTTTCAAGATTCTGTGAAGGTCTGTATTCATCATTTTAGGCACGGGAAGGTGGTAGGTGCTCCTGAGGCTTTACACCAAGGGCCACACAGATCGTCTGACTTGCAGAAAGCACTTGCAGTCCAATTGCAGAAAGAGCCCACGTGCCCTCTGGGAGCAAGCTTCCAAGTGTCCAGGTTGCTTACATCACGCAGGGTGACTCCAGGGATGCTTCTGGAGGCCTTGATGATACTGTTGTCCCCACGCTCGGTGCAACGCCAGTTTCTCGTTTTGCCCTTGCCAGCTCTCATTTACCGAAAGACATAGACCTTTTTAAAGATCATTCCAGGCCTTAAGTTCCTTAAGAAGCAAAACAGCCTCCTTGGTCTCCTTGTAGCCTTCGACTTTATCTTCCACCACCAAAGGAAGTTCAGGAACTTCCTCAGTATGATGAGCGGTGCTGGTAAGCCCGAGGCAGCCAGGGCAGAGCAGGTGCATATTGTCTCTGTGTTGTGTGCATGCTACACAATGGCGCCAGGTTTTGGTTGGTGCAAACATGTGGCCTCCACAATACATATTTCCAAAAGCATCCTGTGAGTCCTGCTATCTCGTGCTCTGGGAATTCCAGCCACAGCTCTGCCAGTGCTCCACGACTCAGCACTGCTCTGACCTGCTAGCTCTCCGACAGCACAGGGCTGTCTGCTGTTTATGCACAGGTTGGTTTGAACAAAGTTCACAATATCCAGTCGAATGCGAGCCTTGAACCCAGCAGGCAAGGTAACATTTATCCCGTTTCGGAGTACACCGATATCAGTGGATGAGCACATGCCGTGGTGGGAGAGGAGACAGCCATGCTCCTCTCAACCTGGCACTCCCACAGGTAATGAGAAAGCTCCTCTTTCTTTTTAATGGCCATATAGTACTCCATTGGATGTTTGTTCCATAATGTGTTCAATGGACGTGTCTCTTAAGTGACATTTCTGTGCCGTGGCTCCTCCTGAGGGACATTATAAGAAACAGCTATTATATTATTGTCAGGGTGCCATTGAGGGCATCTGTTGCCCAGTACATCCCAAAGTCATCTTTAGGTGGATCCATGGAATGCCTCCCAAGTTTCAGTACCAAAGTAAGGTGGTGAGTCTCCTAAGAAGTTCTGTCTTTCTTCTTCTTTAGACTTGTCGTTCATGTATTTGGTTGTGGTTCACCGCCTGCTTTGGCCACTAGTGTTCTCAGAGCCAAATTTATGCATCTTGTTAGCAACTCTACAGGACTATGTGTTTACAGATGCTACTCTTCTGGTTTCATTATTCTTCCCGCCCTTCGTTTTCCCCTCATCTCAATTCCCAAAGCTAAATTGTTTTATGCCCTTGACATTGCACATATTTTTGTAAGCCATCTTCAGTTCTTTGTGTAGTGAAGTGAGGTATAAATATACACATCCATACATAAATATATCCATCACTCCATAAATAAAATACGAATGGGGGAAGCAGCTGTGGCTCAATCAGTAGGGCTCCCGTTTACCATATGGGAGGCCCCGGGTTCGGTTCCCGGGGCCTCCTGGTGAAGGCAGGCCCGCCCGCACGGCGTGGTTAGCTGACCCAGCGAGCACAAGCAGCAAGGGGGGGATAAATGAATAAATAAATAAAAATCTTTGAAAAAAAAAAAAAAAACTTAAAAAAATAAAATAAAATACGAATGGAATCAGGTGCCCACAGGCAGACTTGACCTCTCTTCTCTGTGCCCCGCTTAGGGTGACGTACCGGCTTCGCCTAGCCCGAGTCATGTGGGATCCCCTATCAGCCCCTCTTCAGCCTGCCTCTGTGACCCAGGAGCCTTGCTTTCTGGTTGCTCCAGGAGACAGTCCATCAAAATGCTTCCCAGCACTCCTGGCAAGGAGGGACACCCAACCCGGCCCCTGACCTGGACTCTCACATTCTGCAAAACCTTTGCCTGGAGCAGGGGCAGAGGAGGAGGAGCGGGAGGGGAGAATTCTTGGCTCTCCTGTCCTGTAATTGCAGCCCCCTCCTGCCATTTACTCTGCTGAAAGCCAAGTCGCCTTCACCCACCCACCAGCGTTCTTTTGTCTCAATGTGAGAAAGCAATTTGCATGCAACCAGCAGGATTAAGTAAAATAGATGAAAGCAACCTCCTTTCTCAAAGACTCAGAACCCCCTTTCATCTCGTGGGAGGCTGCTGTGTGGAAGGCAGATGGATCGGTTTTATTTTCATGAGGTCCCTGCAGGCTAGGTTTCAGATTTGTGGTTGGTCTGTCTTAGAGACCTTGGGTGAGTGCACAGCTAGGAATACCAGTCTGAGGTGCTAAGCACACCTGAACCCTACCCACGTGGTCTCCAGGTCCTTCTCAGGGCACTATTTTAAATCAGAGGGAGGGAGAGAGGGAGGAGAGTGTTTGCAGAGCCTGGGGTGGGCATGGGGCACCTGGGGCATTGCTATGGAAAACTGGGTTCCAGACTGGAGTGCTCTTCTCTCCTTGGGCCTTCTTTGTGATGCAAAGCTGTCAGAGCCTTTTTCAGAGCTGCAGGGGACTTTTCAGAGCCTCAAGCAAAGTGGACATATGCTATTACTGAGCTTACAGAGCTGTTCCCAAAATAACACTATCATTGTGTAAATAATAATAGCTAGTAGCAGATATCATTCTTTCCATATAATAACTCATTTAATCCTTACAACATTCTAAAAGGGTATTATTATCCCCATTTTAGAGAGGTTCAGAGGAGTTGAGCAATTTGCTCAAGGTCACACAGCTAGTGAATGGCAGAGCTGAGATTTGAAAACAAGAAATCTGGGCCCAGAGTCTGTGCCCCTAAGCAGAGCCTCATGCAGTGGCCGGCAGCTGGGGGCACTCATGCAAAAGCCAGTTATTGTAACTGGTATCTGCGACGCTGTGCTAGCTTCCTGGCTTGGCCTGGGAGATGAGCTCTCAGGACTCAGAAAGGCTGATTCCCTGGCAGCCCCCACCCTCCCCTTGCCAGGTTGGGTGCTCTTCTTGGCATCTGGCATTCCCAGGTCCCTACCTCGGCCGAAGCACTTAGCACCTTGCAGTTGGCCTACAGTTCTGTTTCTATCCCTGTCCCCCTGCTGACCTCTCAGCAGACTCTTCATTCCCATCTCCTCAGCGCTTCATAGTTCTTGGTATATAATAGTTGCTTAGTGTTTACATAAAGATTGTTTCTTCTTAATTTGGGGCTAGAGCCACAATATTCCCCCAGGGTGCCATTCAGAATAACTGCTCTGCTTCTCAGCACCCCTGCATTTCAGGATCAGGGTCGAGAGTGACTGACCAAACCGAAGCATCTGAGAAATATCAGAGGACATTTAGGCTGCTCTCTGAATCGAAGCACTCGAGACTCCTCATGTCTTGAGAGACATTCAGAGTTCTGTCTCTGGTTCCCACCCCCCAGGAATCAGAGACCCTGCCGCCGGGCCCAGCCGGGGCCTTGTGGACTTGGGAGACAGACAGCTCTCAGGGAGGGTTTCCGCCTGAAGCTCATGGGCTCTTCCTTCCTACTCTTACAGAGGCCTTAGGGATTACTACCAAGTGCCAACTGGTAATATGACTTGAAAAAGACCTCGAATAAAAGGAGGAAAAGGTAAAGACAAATGAGTTCATGTGGCTAAGAGACTTCAAAGTGAGTCGAGGGGTCATCCCAGAGGTAACGCTTATGCACATTTCAATAGGACCTCATAGGCTTCCAGTATGGATACACCCCACACAGAGGGGCTCCTGAGGGCTCTGGAGACACCCAGGTCCTATATCAGGGTGGATAGCTCCGGAGTTTGGTGCCTCATCTGTGGGCCCTACTTTGGAATCTGTGCTCCTGAGAGTGACAGAGTTGGACTCAAATATGTTTTCCCTGCACATGATCCATCTGCCCTTCTATTCAAACCTATATGTGGTGCTGGAGTTTGTAGGTGTACTTCCAGAGACCATAGTCTTTGGGCTGTCCACGTGCCACTGGGCCTGGAATCTCGGCGGAGCTGCAAATCCTACTCTACAGCTCAATGGACTCACCCAGGACACCTGGTGGGGAGATGATGATGGACAACAGCCATCCCAGGGAATGGAGAGAGCCTGCAGCTGCAGGCAGGATACTCCCATCCATCTTATCCATGGGATATAAGCCCCCTCTCACTTGGAGGTGGAATGGACATCTGTAACGGATAACTTCAAGGTCTACAATGGAAAATTTTACGCTGTACATATTAACCACAGAACAATGGGTCGACGCCTCACCTGAAGGCGCCCACCTGCAAAAAGCCAGAAAAGCAGGTTACCCCACCCTGCTAAGAGCTAAAACCAGCTAACTGCAAAAATTCGCTTCTGTACTAAGTGTGCTTGCTTGCTGTGCCAAACCAAATTAAGAGTTATAGAACTGAACATTTCTTTCAAACTCCTAAACTATCCAGAATACTATACAAGCCTTGTACTTGCGTTTCTCGAGGCCTCACACCTGTGTTCAGATCCAAGTGCCCGGCCATTAAAATAAAGGTTCCTAAAAATTAACTGGCTCTCCTGGGTCTGGTTAAATCCTCTCCGAAGTCCTTTGTACTTCACATCACCATCCCAGACTCCTCAGGATTGGGGGAAGAGCTAAGGACTAGAGTGGACTACTTACTGGTATTCTGTAATAGACATACTGTGATTCAAGCAACGGAAGAAATTACAACATTAATGTGGAGCCAGTGGCCACTGGACGCTTTGGGGGCAGGAGAGGGAAAAGCAGTTGTAATACAGGGGCTTTTTCGGGACTTGGGAATTGTCCTGAGTGACATTACGACGACAGATATAGGCCATTTTATTTTATTTTATTTTATTTATTTTAGCTGGGTCAGCTAACCACGCCGTGCGGGCGGGCTTGCCTTCACCAGGAGGCCCCGGGAACCGAACCCGGGGCCTCCCATATGGTAAACGGGAGCCCCACTGATTGAGCCACAGCCGCTTCCCTTTATATCATTGTATAACATGCAGAACTGTGTGGGAGAGAGTGTGGTCTACAAGGTGAACTATGGTCCATGCTTAGTGGCAAAGCCCCAGGATGTGTATATCCACTGCAGGTGATGAGCCACACTAATGAAAGATGTTTATGTGGGAGGTTGTGGGAGGAGTGGGAGATGGGGAAAATGGGAATCCTTACAAGTTTTCTGTAACATTTATGTAATCTAAGTATCTTTTTAAAAATAAAAAATGAAATTATTATTATTATTTTTTTTTTTACCGGGAGGTCCCGGGTATCGAACCCGGGTCCCTCCATATGGGAGACAGATGCCCAACCATTTGAGCCACATCTGTCTCCCGAAATTATTTTTTAAAAAGGCAGTTTACTCTCATGAATGCAGTTAGACAACCCATCAAAAAGCCATTAAGTGATTAGAGATCAACTGTTCTAGCTAACAGGCCTTGTGGCCCTAAGGCAACAACTTCTTCACTAGCAAATGCATTTTTATTTTACACCTTTCAAGACATTCCAAAGCATTTTAACACAAACCTGTAATGAGAAATTCCGTATTAGGCAGGTAAAACGTGGGTAAAGGTTAAGGGTGAGGAGTCCTGGCCTGTGGCCCCCTTGGGGAAGGGAACTCCCAGGGCATCCACCTTGGCCCTGCTTGCCGCCCCCTAAGGCGGGTCTGCAAAGGCGTGGACCCCTGGAGGGCAAGGCCCTCTGCTTTGCCACAGCCAAGGAGAGAAGGCTGTAGAAGGCAATGGCCTGAGGGCAAAGCAGCTTGGTTGCTAAAAGGGCTTGAAAAAGCTTTGCAGCACCCAGCGCTGCTTTGGGGAACCTCTGCCTTGGCAGGGCCCCGCTTTGAGCCCCTTCCCAGTGCCCCAGCCCTCCTGGCCGGGGTCAGGTCTCACAAGCCTGAACACGCAGCGCGGACACAGAGAGTTCCTGTGACCCAGCTTCTTCCCTCCTGGGAATTCGTCTCGTGGAGGTTCGGAGGTGAACCCGGTTAAAACGGATAAGCAGAAGAAGACATTAAACACACTGTAGGCCACGGTTAGTTGCACTCACCAATAATCTCCTGGGCCTGGCTCACCAAATATGTTACCCGATTTAGTCTAGGTTCTTGTCTTATGCTGCAGAAATGAATTTCAAAGCACGTCAGGTGAGTGAGGCCAGCAGTTTATTAAGGCAGGGAGAGAAGAGAAACGGGAGAAAGTAACAGATCATGGGTCCCAGGTAGAGGGTAAGGGGCTGAAGAGTGATAGGGCTGTTTATAGACTACAATTTCCCATAATAGATTATAAATGCCCAGGTTTTCCTTGCGTGTTGGTCCGCGCAGGGGGAACATGACAAGAGCAGGGTGCAGAAGCCATGAGGGCCCAAAGCACAGCAGCAGGAGCAGGGGGTGGCAGAGGTCAGGAACAGGAGCAGAAGGAGCGGTTTGGCCTTTGCGCCTACTTTTTAAATTGTTCATTATTCCACCCCTTTGCTAAGAGCATGGGAGGAGTCCCAGGTGTTTGCTGTTTTGCTTGATTACCCCACCCATCAATCCCCCAGGTGGGGCCAATGATAATGTCCTGGGAGAATTATCTTGAGCTTCTGGCTTTGGGAGAAATCTCGGGAGGCTCTTCCAGCAGCTATCTTGGGTTATCCGTTTCCAGGTGGACTTTTCTGCCAGGTTCCAGATCTATCTATTCATTCCCTATATGAAGCCTGCTTCAGAAGGACAGGAGACAGGGTGTCTCAAATCTGCCTTCCTCGAACAAAGGGGAGCAGACGTTTTATGGACTCAAACAGGGGAGGCTGGAGCGGTTACCATCACAGTGGAAAGTTTACACAAGGGGGAGTCTAATTTTGAGACAACCACAAGCAAGGGTAAGTCAGTCTAGAAAAGCCATCACAGTGGAAAGTATACACAAGGGGGAGCCTACTGTGAAATAACCATAAAGAAAGGTAAGGTCACTTGAGGGGGTTTTAGTAATTTCAGGTATTAACTTTTGGCTATTCTTGTTAAGAATAAGTAACATGCTTATTCTGGAAAAGTAAGAAAAAGCATTTATCAATTCGTAATCATCTGTCAATTCTTAACTCTCGGTCAGCTTCAGGCTTCATTTTCACTTCAGAACAAACGGGGCACTTTTGTTGATCAACTGAGCAGCTAAAGCTATTCATAAAACATTAGGGGGAAGCGGCTGTGGCTCAATCAGTAGGGCTCCCGTTTACCATATGGGAGGCCCCGGGTTCGGTTCCCGGGGCCTCCTGGTGAAGGCAAGCCCGCCCGCACGGCGTGGTTGGCTGACCCAGCGAGCACAAGCAGCAAGGGGGGGATAAATGAATAAATAAATAAATAATCTTTAAAAAAATAAAAATAAAACATTAGGTTATGGAGGACAGGGCAGCCTCAATCAAGACCCTGGTGTGGGCAGGAACCAAGGTGGGGCTGGATTTAAGTTCTGGCTTCACTACTCCACTATTACCACCTTGCAGCCGTGTGGTGCATTTGCTGCAATTGCTAAGAGGACATTTTTTTTTAACTTTATTTTGTACATTTAATAATTGAAAACATAAACAATTAAAAACTAAAAGGTAAACAGATGAATAAATATATACATTTCTCAATTAAATGTAATGGATACATGTAAATTTTTTTTTTTTTTTAATCAAACAATATATTACACAATATATTTGGTTCATAGTAACGCATTCATACAGTATTTGTCCTTTTGTGTCTGGCTTGCTTCACTCAACATAATGTCCTCCAGGTTCATCCATGTTGTCATATGCTTTACGGCTTCATTTCTTCTTACAGCTGCATAATATTCCATCATGTGAATAGACCACAGTTTGTTTATCCATTCATCACTTGATGGACACCTGGGTTGTTTCCAACTTTTGGCAATGGTGAATAATGTGGCTATGAACATCGGTGTGCAGATGTCTGTTCGTGTCACTGCTCTCAGTTCTTCTGGGTATATACCCAGTAGTGGTATTGCAGGGTCACGTGGCAAGTCTATATTCAACTTCTTTAGGAACTGCCAAACAGTCCTCCATAGTGGTTGTACCATCCTGCATTCCCACCAACAGTGAAGAAGTGTTCCTATCTCTCCACATCCTCTCCAACACTTGTAGTACTCTGTCTTTTTAATAGTGGCCATTCTGATAGGTGTGAAATGATATCCCATTGTAGTTTTGATTTGCATTTCCCTAATCATGAGTGATGTTGAGCATTTCTTCATGTGTTTTTTTGCCATTTGTATTTCTTCCTCGGAGAAATGTCTATTCAAGTCTTTGGCCCATTTTTTAATTGGGTCATTTGTCTTTTTATTGTTGAGTTGTAACATCTCTTTATATGTCCTGAATATTAAACCCTTATCAGATATGTGATTTCCAAATATTTTTTCCCATTGAGTTGGCTGCCTTTTCACCCTTCTGACAAAGTCCTGTGAGGTGCAAAAGTGTATAATTTTGAGGAGGTCCCATTTATCTACTTTTTCTTTTGTTGCACGTGCTTTGGGTGTGAGGAAGGACATTTTTATAATAGTCCTATTAACTATAGCCCATGGCTTACTCTAGGGCTTGCTGCTTGTGTGCAATCCTATGGACATTTTTAAAAAATTTTTTATTCTAGTAACATATATACAACCCAGAATCTCCCCTTTTAATCACATTCAAATATGTAATTCAGTGCTGTTGATTACGTTTGCAGTGCTGTGCTGCCATCACCACCATCCAATACAAGCTTTTCCATTACCCCAAACAGAAACTCTGTACAATTTGAGCATTAACTCCCATCCCCTGCCCCATCCCAGTTCTTAGAACCTGTGTTCTAGTTTCTGACTCTGTGAATTTTCTTTTCTTTTTTTTTTTTTTTAATTTTTTTAAAGATTTTTATTTATTTATTCATTTATCCCCCCCTTGCTGCTTGTGCTTGCTGGGTCAGCTAACCACGCCGTGCAGGCGGGCCTGCCCTCACCAGGAGGCCCCGGGAACCAAACCGGGGGCCTCCCATATGGTAAACGGGAGCCCTACTGATTGAGCCACAGCTGCTTCCCGTCTGTGAATTTTCTTATCCTAATTATTTCATATTGGTGAGATCATACAATATTTGTCTTCCTGTGTCTGGCTTATTTCACTCAATATGTTTTCTTCAAGTTTCATCCATGTTGTCGAATGTATCAGAACTTCATTCCTTTTTTATGGTTGAATAATATTCCACTGTATGGACATACAACATTTTGTTTATCCATTCATGGATTGGATGGATCCCTGGGTTGCTTCCATCTTTTGGCAATTGTGAATAGTGCTGCTATGAACCTCGGTGTGGCAAATAGCTGAGTCCCTGTGTTCAATCCTTTAAGGTGTATACCTAGACGCGGGCTTTCCAGATCATATGGTAACTCTGAATTTAACTTTCCGAGGAACCAACAAACTGTCTTCCACAGTGGCTACACCACTGTACATTCCCACCAGCAATGAACAAGTATTCCTATTCCTGCACCTCCTCTCCAACACTTAACATTTTCTATTTTTTTAAATTGTAGCCATTCTGGTGTGTGTAAAATGGTATCTCATGGTGGTTTTCATTTGCATTTCCCTAATTCCTAATAATGTCGAGCATCTTTTCATGAAAGTTCAGATACATGGATGAACCTTGAAAACATCATGTTGAGTAAAATAATCCAAACACAAAAGGACAAATATTGAATGAGCTCACTTATATGAAATACCCAGAATAAGCAAGTTCATAGAGACAGAAAATAGACTGCAGGCTACCAGGGGCCAGGAGTCAGGGTGAAGGGGGCATTTTTGCTCAATGGTTATATAGTTTCAGTTTGGGGTGATTAAAAATTTGAGTAATGGATGGTGGTGATGGTAGCACAGTATTGTGAATGTAATGAATGCCACTCAAGTATATGCTTGAAGGGGGTTAAATTGGGAAATTTTCTGTTGTATATACATTATCACAATTTATTTATTTAAAGATTTATTTTATTTATTTATCCCATCCACCCCCCATTGTTTGGGGTCATTGTCTGCTCTCTGTGTCCATTTGCTGTGTGCTCTCTGTGTCTGGTTGTGTTCTCTTTAGGAGGCACCGGGAATCGAACCTGGGACCTCTCATATGGAAGAGAGGCGCTCAACCTCCTGAGCCACCTCAGCTCTCTGGTTTGTTGTGTCTCTCCTTGTCTTTCCTCTTTGTCTCTTTTGTTGCATCATCTTGCTGCATCAACTGGACACACCTGCCCACTGCACCAGCTGCATTCTCCAGGAGGCACGGGGAACTGAACCCAGGACCTCCCATGTGGTAGGCGGAAGCCTAATTGCTCAAGACACATCTGCTTCCCCGTTACCACAATTTAAAAACAAACAAAAACAACTGGTTTGTTGGGGGTGGATGTGGCTCAAATGGTTGGGCGTCCGTCTCCCATATGGAGGGTCCTGGGTTCGATCCCTGGGACCTCCCAGTAGAAAAAAAAAACAAAAACTGGTTTGTGGACCAGCAGTTTCAACATCTCCCAGGAACTTGTCAGAAATGCAGAATCCCAGACCTGCTGATCCCACTGGCTCAGAGACCTGTAAAGTCTGGAAAGAGCTGGCAGTAACTAGCCTCCTCCCCTACCCTCAGCTAAGATAACCAGTGTCACCTGTTTCGTGTGCATTAAAAGTGCATTCTTCTAACCTCTTTTAATAATCACTTGCAATTTTCCAACCTCGTCTAAAACCAAAATCCTTGTCAATGTCATTCAGCAGGAAGCTCATGAAGACATCATGATCTTGTCTCTTGGCTCCCACTCTTGCCCCCTCTCCAACCCATTCTCGCACAGCAGCTAGGGTGATCTTTTAAAAACACAAACCAGGTCCTGTCACTCTCCTGCTTAGACCCTCACAGTGGCTTCCCACTGCCCGGGACACAGCCGGCTCCTCCGTGCTGCCCTCCTGGCTACCCGCCCTGGCCTGTCCCCATGTCCAAGACCTTTTCGGCCTCTGCGTCTTTGCAGTCGCTGTCCCGTGCCTGGAATTCTCTTCCGTCTTCCTTCCCGTGGCTGATTCTTTAGCAGGTCTCAGCACGTCACCTGCTCCGAGATGAGTGAGCAAATGCCCACCCTGTGTAAAGCTGGCCCTCGCCAACTGTTCTCACCCGTGTCTGTCCTTCAGAGCTCTTGCCACCAGCTGGAGCTTTGTCATTTGTCTGTTTACCTGCTTACAGACTATGTTGTCTCCCCCATACGAATGAGAGCTCCGTGAGGGCAGGGCCTGTCCTGCCTGGCTCTCCCGGGTCCTGGCGGTACCTGGCACCACACCTGCTTCCTGATAGGTTAATACCAGTATTTGTTCAATTAATGCCTGCTTTCTATAGATTGGGCATAATAATCTCATCTCCTTGTTGTTGTTGTTGTTGTTTTAATCAGCTTTTTGAAATTTGAAAGGTAATAGATGCTAATTATAAAAACAAAACAGCAAAGACAGTAACTCCCTAGGAGGGTATGAAATGAAAAGTAACATCCTTTCTTCCTCAGCTCCCCCCAGCCCCAGGGGTCACCACTGGTGAGGGCTTCTTTTGTCTCCCTCCAAAATTGTAGTGTCCTTACAAAGACTCAAATAAGACCGTGCTGTCAGTATGAATTCCATTCTGCTGTTTTTACCGCACAGTACATCTTTCCATCCAAGAACATCAGACTGAGCTCATTATTCCTGCAGCTGCGTAGTTTTCCACAGTGGCTATCTCTGGTAATTACCAGACTCCTCTCTGCAGTAAGTAGGTTGTTTCCAGTTTTCTGTTATTCCAAACAATGCTGCAATGCCAGAGTATCACTGGGTTAAATCCCCAGAACCGTGGGGTCAGAGGAATGCACTTCCATTTTGACACGTTGTCAAATTGTCTTCCCAAAAGCTGTACCATCCACCTTCCTCCAGCAGAGGGTGAGAGGAGGGCTCACTTCCCCACACAACCATTGGCTTCTTCCCATTGTGAACTGGCCAGTAAATATGGTACCGTCCCAGGGACAAGCGGGACCCGGCCTTGAAAGGAGGGGTCACTGGCTCCCTTCTGTGGTGGTTTTCCCTGGAGAGGGGTTGGGAGATGAGCTGGTGGTGAGCTGGGGAACTCAAAGCTGCTGGAGGTATGCACGGGAGGAAATCCAATTCAAAAGCCATATAAAGAGTGGACTTGGTTTATGTGGGAGGTTGTAGGAGGAGTGGGAGGTGGGGCATATGGGAATCCATACAATTTTTGTGTAACGTTTATGTAATCTAAGTATCTTTTAAAAAATAAAAAATTAAATTATTATATATAAAAAAAGAAAGGGTATAAACAGAATTAAGAAACCAGAAATAAGCTATCAAATCCTGAACACATCTGGCTAAATGAAAGAAGCTGGTCAGGAAAGGCTTCATGCTGTGTGGTTTCAAATATATGACATTGTGGAAGAGGCAAATCTACAGAAACAGTGAGAAGATCAGTGGCTGCCCAGGGTTGTGCAGAGGATTCATGGAGGGGTGGGACATCAGAGTGATTCTGCCTGACCCTGTAACGGTGCATTTGTTAAAACCCATAAAACTGTTCAAAACCAAAAAAAAAAAAAAAAAAGAAGAGTGGACTTGGGAAGGAGTTTGTTGCTGTGGCAACCCGATTCCCCTGCTGCCAAGAGGCACCTGGCTTCTTTCCCCTCCACATTGCTTGAGGAAGAAAGAGTTTGGCATTCTGTTATAGGGGTCAGTGCACACTTCCTGACTGAGGCCAGCCTGTCTCAGGGAATGTGAGCCACTGAGTCACTGAACGCCACATCCTGCTGTGGACAGGCGTGTTTTGCCTGAACAACCTGATGTATGCGCCGGCAATACCTCTGGAAGTGCCAGGTGGGCCGAGCTTTCGGTGGGAACACCAAAGGTCCAGGCCCGGGTAAAGTCGCTTGGGCAGGCCTCTTAACCAGTTCAGGATGCTGAGCCATTTGCTCTGCTTCCTCCAGGGCAATTAACCCTGAGGGCTCAGATTGAAGGGGCGTTGGGGAGAGAGGAACAGATGGACGGGCACAATTAAATTTTTCCCACATGCCCCTGCATCAGGCACTATGCTAGGCACATAATTTCTGTTCCCTCCTCAAATCATTTGATCAGCTCAGTAAGATGGGAATTTTTATCCACATTTTTATTAAGAAATGAAATCTGAAACTCAGCGAGTTTTAGTGACTTACCCAAGATCTCGGCTCAGGAATGGCAACCTGCATGAGAATCTGCACAGCTCTCAAGGTCATTCTCTTTCTCTCCTGCCTCCCTCTGTGAGCTAATCTGGATATTAGGTAAAACACCTGGGCTTCTAAATAACAGCTCAGGCAGGGGAGGGACCTTCTCTTTGAAATGATGGCGGCCAAACCTCAAGTCTCCCTGTAAGCGGAGGGCTCTGGGCCTTGGCCTCCCCGGGCCTGGCACCCTCCTCCCTGGGACTCCCACCTCACTCATTTAATCAGGAGGTGGGCTACAGTGGAGAAAGCAGGGGTTCAAATCCAGACTAGCTATGGATTCCTTAGCCTTGTCTGAACCTCAACCTCACATCAGACTTGTGGGAAAACGAGACCTCCAAAGGCTGTGGGCAGCATTGAGTGAGCCGAGGAGAGGATCCCATGACATGGCTTTTGTTGTGGTTGAACTCAAATCCTCCAGGTCTCCACCCAGCGGCTTCTGAGCCTGGGCCCTGCTGTGGAGAGGTTCTTCCCCTGGTCTCCAAGGGGAAGTCTACAAGTACTGACTTGTACCCCTGCATTTGGGTCTTCTACATCCCATCCCAGAGGCGGCCATCCTTGCAGCCTTTCCCAGGACAATCTAGTCCCATATATTAACTCTCCACATTCCAAGTACCCCTTTCCTTTATGCCCACCCCCTTGGCCAGGCCTCAGAAACATTTCTCCAGGTGCTCCATGGTTCCCAGGCTTTACAGCACTTCCTGGGTGCCAGTGACATGTGTAGCAGAGCCACAGATTAACACGCTAGGAGAAATGCAAGGAGAAATGTCCTTCCTGCATTTCCTATCACTGATCTGATCTACTCCATGAGCCCCTGCCCCACGGGGGGAAGCAGAAAGGAACCCTAATTTGCCAATTTATGGTACTACAGTTTAAATAGTCTGTCCTGGATGATCAATCTCTGTAGGGCAAATGCTGTCTTTTAAATTTCCTCTCCCTCCTGCTGCTGTTTTCCATGCTGGTAGTGGCCAGGGAAAGAGGGGCTTGGTATCCACACAATCATCTTGGGCCTTTTGGAGTGCCCCACTGACACCCACTGCTGGAACCGTGACCCAGTCCTGAAGGCCCCACATAGAGCAATCTCTTTTTCTGACCTGGGTCTTTGAAAGCCCTTTGCTGGATCCCAGAGGAATCTCAGGATCCCCTGCAGCCATGGGGAGCCAGGAGGTCACTGCCCGGGCTCACTCATCTAGCCATCGCCTGCCCTCGGTGTTGCACTTTTGCCCCAGTTCCTTGCTGGACAGTGTCTAGCCCAATGTGGGATTACTTCTAGGTTTCCAAATAGGAAAGAGGGCTAAGGATCCTGCGATTTTAGCTCGCCCTTCAACCTTTCTAACACGTCCCTCAACCCCAAGCTTTGACCAGAATAGAGGAGGTTAACACATCCTTATGGATGTGTCCCTTGCCTCTGCCTCCCTTCTCCTCCTCGTGGCCATCCTGAGGCCACATCCACTGCATCATATCTTGATTTCCTTACTTGTTCACCAAGCCTGGTTCTTGATATGTTAATGACTGTTAACATTACTCAGAAAATCCTTTTCTCTCTTGGCAAAGACTGGCTTTCAAAGCTATTACCTGGCTTTAGACTGGGGAAAGTTTTTTGGATATCCAAAACTGAACGTTGGCTTCCTCTTTCTCTTTGCATTCCTGTTATAACAATCCTAATCCTCTCTCAAACAGACGCATCTGCCAGAAGAGGAGGCAGGCAACACAACAGGAAGTACAAAAGAGAAAAGCATATTGATACCATCCAGCAGCTGCTCTCCCCATTGCATGTGCTTATAGCTAGGCAGGGTTAGAGGATCCTTGCAGCTCCTTGATTCTGAGAATCTCTGAATTCTGTCCTTTCACTCATGTGCACGTTGATGGAGGAGCTCTTTTCCCATGAGCAGTTTTTCAAACAAGACCTTTTCTTAAAGCCACACTGTGGCATAAGGCCTGAAAATAAGATACAGCATTAAGGCTGGTAAAATCAGGAGAGCCTCATATGGCTTAACCGCAGTTTCCTCTAGCCTCCCTGCTCCTGTGGATAAGGTCCCCAGCCTAACAACCCTCCTTGTCACAGGGACCAGGCATAGTGCCTGCTTATCCCAAAGGAGCAGGCTCCAGTTCCCTGCCAGCCTGTGGAATTGTTCAAAGAAGCCAATCAGGGAAGCGGCTGTGGCTCAATCAGTAGGGCTCCCATTTACCATATGGGAGGCCCCGGGTTCGGTTCCCGGGGCCTCCTAGTGAAGGCAGGCCCGCCCGCGCGGCGTGGTTAGCTGACCCAGTGAGCACAGGCAGCAAGGGGGGGATAAATGAATGAATAAATAAATAAAATCTTTAAAAAAAAAAAAAGAAGCCAATCACATCTCCCCACGGGAACCAGGGGCACCGCTCCCCGTTGTTACTACCAAGACCGCCTCCCACAGCCCCTCTGGTTCACTGTGTTCCCGAGTGCAACCCCGTGTGGCCCTGCATGGTGTGCATGTCCTCTTCCCCTGGGCTATGAGTGTAGGTGACGAATAAAGCTGTCAATCTCATCAGTCTAGTGTTAGGTGTTGCGGCAGTTTGAGATTATTTATGAACCCCAAAAAGAGATTATGTTTCTAAACTGGTCTGTTCCTCTGGGCTTGATACCCTTTGATTGTATCAGATTCAAAGGCTTTTGCATTTACTTGATTAAATTAAGATTAGGGCTTTGATTCGACCATTCGGTAGGGCATGGCCCAGGGTTGAGCCTCCGCCCCCTTGGTGGGCTAATATAAACGGACACTCAGTCAAGGAGACACGCAGGAGAAGATACGCAGAGGAAGAGAGACGTGGCAGAGGCCCCTGGAAGAGAGCTGAACCATTTGCCTGATAGTTTGCAGCTGAAGAGACCAGAGCCCTGAGCAGCTGAACAGCTGAGCAGGCCCGGGAAGAAAGGAGCCCTCCAGCCTACAGCTGAGACCGGAAGACGCTGGGCCCACGGAACCTTAAGAGCAAAGAGGAAGGCTGAACCCTCGCAGATGTCGCCGGCCATCTTGCTTCAACACTTGGCAACAAACTTGGGTGAGGAATTAACCTTGAGTTGAACTCTTTAGGGCCTTGTAACTGTAAGATTTTACCCCAAATAAATACCCTTTATAAAAGCCAACAGATTTCTGGTACTTTGCACCTGCACCCCTTTAGGCTGACTAGCACAGGTGTCCTGTAGCTGACCATGTCCACAACCCTAGGGCAGGAATCCCTGCCTCATCAATGGGAGTTACTGCCACAGCTCTCCTCCCTTTTAGAGTCAAGCTTCCTGGAAAAGTGGCCACAAGTTACCTCTAATTCCTCACTCCTACCACTTTAGAAGCCACAGAAATGCTCTTACCAAGGTCACCTAATGACCTCTTTATTTCTAAATCCAACGCGCCCTCTTCAGTTCTCACCTTGGCTCTTCTGAAGAATTTGATGCTCTTAATCACTTTCTCCTAGAAACTGTCTTCTCCTCTGGCTTCCAGGACATCAAGCTTCCCTAGTTCCCCTGCTACCTCTCTGGCTGCTCCTTCTCCAGCTCCTCTATAGGCTCTTTTTCTGCCACTCAGCCCTGAATTAAGGTTCCTAAGAGTCTGTCCTCAGCTCTCTTCTCTCTGTCTGTACACACTCCCTCGGGCAATCCCATTCATTCCTAGATCTTCAATAGAGACGCAATGGATATAAGAAATGTGGCAAGATGTTAAAAGTTGGTAAATCTGGGCATCTGGGTAGGGGGTATATTGGAGTTCTCTGTATTGGTTTTGTATTATATTCACAACTTTCCTGTATGTTTGAAATTATTTCAAAAAAATTTTAAGGGAAGCGGCTGTGGCTCAATCAGTAGGGCTCCCGTTTACCATATGGGAGGCCCCGGGTTCGGTTCCCGGGGCCTCCTGGTGGGGGCGGGCCCGCCCGCACGGCGTGGTTGGCTGACCCGGCGAGCACAAGCAGCAAGGGGGGGATAAATGAATAAATAAATAAAAATTTAAAAAAATAAAAAATAAAAAAATCCTTAAAAAAAAAAAAAATTTTAAGACAGTAGTCATCCTGGAATATAAGAGACATAACAGGCTATATTACTGCAGGATTTTGAGGGCTAGAATTGTCTTTGACTTAACCTGATGGCAATAGGAAACCACTTTCAAGAGTACAACTCAGTGATATTAATTACATTCACAATAATGTGCTCCCAACACCACTATCCATTACCAAAACTTTTCATCACCCCAAAGAGAAACTCAGTACCCGTTAAGCAATAACTGCCCGTTCTCCGCCCCACCCCCCAGCCCCTGGTAACCTCCAATCTGCTTTCTGCCTCTTACCATAATCTAGTTAACTCTTCCCTTATTGATAGATATTTGAAGTGTTCCCAGTTTTTCACTATGCAAGTTTAAAGACTGAATAGAAAGGAGTACTCAGTGGAGGACAGATGGAAAATACTGGAGAAGAGAGAGAGAGAAGCACCTGATGCCCAGATAACTACAACCACAGCCCAAGCCGGGCATCAGACCTGGAGGTCAAGGTGCTTTTGCACCTGCTGAGCTACCCCCGGGATAAGCAGACCTTGTCCTAGCTTCAGCTCTCTCACCTGCTGTGGCAGGGAACATTCCCTTCCCCATTTCCTTCAGAAAGATATTTCCCTAGTTTCTGAGTTTGCCCCCTAACTCCATTTCCCGAGGAAGGAAAGAGAGTCGGGAAGGTCCCCAGGAAAAATGAAGCTCGCTGGCAGGTGGCCAGTCCAAGCCTCGAGCCTCGGAAGCAGCAGCAGATGAGAAGGGAGCAGCCCTGTGCTGGGTTCCCAGCGAGCCGCAGCAGCACCTCAGATGAGGCTGGGAGAATCGGCAGAGGCGATCCCTAGCAGGGGAGGGAGAGCCGGCCCAAGGGAGCACCGAGCAGTGGGGTGGTGGCAGGTTGATTTGTGCTCGAGTCCCATTTGTCTAAGTCAGAGCTTTGCTAAGTGTTGATGATGGAGCCTGCACTGGGTTTTCAGCCTTTTTTTTTTTTTCCCAGCAAGATCCAGGAGAGACCAGGTTGGAAAGACTGCCGAACCTCTAGGAAACAATCTCCTGTTTTTCCCTTGTGCCATGAATTTGTTTGCCCCCAGGCTATAGTCACAACCACATGATTGCAACCAGATTACTGCCTTGTTACACGCTGCAAAAAAGAACCCAGGAGGACCTTGAACCTTATCAAGCTGAGACAACCCCTTGATTCGCCCGTATGGAGTCCTCCAGCAGCATCACCTTGCACTTACATGCTCTCTCTACCCCCACCCCCCTGCAGGCCCTTGCACGGGAAATTCCCTCTTCCAGAACCCCTTCCCCCCCATTAGCTCCTCATCCTTCAGATCTTGGTGACCTGTCACTTCTTTAGCAAAGGCTTCTCTGACCTGCCTGAGCAGGGGAGTCCCTGTCTCCTGGCCTTTATTCTCTCTTTTCTTTGTAGCACCCAGCACAGGTGTAATTTCCCGCTGATGCCATGTGATTAGCTGATAACTGTTTTGCTCCCCACTGCGGTGGGAAACTTCAGGAAGGCAGGGCCTGCCTAACGCCAGCAGAGTGCCTGGCACGCAGCACCCAGCTGCACGCTGTCTTGCTGTCTTTCCAGCCTTATACTTTTTTTTTTTTTTTTTTTTTTTTTTCAGGCAAGGAAGAGTTTATTAAGAAACAAGAAAACTGGAAATGAGATAAGTTCACAGCCCAAGACATGGGGGCATGAGTTGGGGGCATGCTGCAGGGTAGGACGTGCACGTGGGACCCCAGGTGAGGCCTTTTTAAGATCTTTCCTCCTCCCCCTTCCTAATACTTAAACCTGCCTTTGGTGTCTTCTCCATGTCTAGGTATTGCCACATTCTCAGGGGTTCTTCTGGAATCTGGAGAGATGGTTATAAGCCCTCCAAAATGGTTTGAAATATTTCATCTGCATATACAAATGAGCATTTGGGAGAAGGGGAGAGCCCAGAGTTTTCATCAGTCTCCAGCCAAGAAAAGCTAAAGATTTTTTTTTTTCCTATACAAAATCCTCAACAGCAACCACCTGGCAGCATTGCTGTCCTTGAAATCTACCTGGATCCTTCCTGCCTGCTCCTTTGCCCATCCCATTTTCCTTGCCTCCCTCTCCCTGCACTCCCATCTCTAATTGTTGAGACCCTACCTGGTAGGCTAGCTCTTGTTCTTGTCTGCTATCATCCCTCCCTATACTTCAGGTATATAAGGTCTCATTGCCTTTTAGGAACTGCACCCCATGCCCCCCTTCCTTCCCTACCTCCCCACCCTTTCACCCCTGCCACAAGCCCAGTGGAGCTGCCAATCAAATGGTCCCAAAGGGTGAAGATGTGACCTACACTAGCCAATAAGTGTGTCCCATTTCCCAGATCCTGGTTTACTGGATTTAATCTAGGTTCTTGACTTATGCTGCAGAAATGAATTTCAGAGCACATCAGCTTAGTTAGGCCAGTAATTTATTAAGGTAGGGAGGGAAAAGAAATGGGAGAAAATAGCAGATCACGGGTCCCCGGTAGAAAGTAAGGGGCTGAAAAGTGATAATGAGGGCTGACTTATAGACTACAATTTCCCATTATAGATTATAAATGCCCAGGTTTTACTTGCGTGTTGATCCGTGCACTGAGGACACGGCAAGAGCAGGGCCCTGAAGCCAAGAGAGCCTCAGAGAGAGCAGGAGCCAGGAGCAGGAAGCAGGAGGGATTTGACCTTTGTGCCTGCTTTTAAACCATAATTACTTTACCCCTTTGCTAATGACATGGGAGGAGTCCCAGGTGTTTGCTATTTTGATTGATTACCCGACCCATCAATCCCCTGGATGAGCCCAATGATAATGTTTCTGGAGACAGTCTCATTCTGGGTGGCGGAAATCTCGCAAGGGCCTTCCAGCAGCCATCTTGGCGGTATCAGTGTCCACGCCAGCTTCCAGATCCATCTATTGATTCCCTGTCTCACTAGCCTGCTTCACTTGTGCTTGGTTGGGTGGAGGTGGGGAGGATGTAACTCAAACATGACCAATCAGAGGGCTTTTCATGGTTTGAAAGAGATATTGGGGGAAAATGGCAACAGTCCTCAGATAATCACATAAGTCATTGGGGAGCCATTGATCCTGGAACTGCTACCCGGAAGGACAAGGCAAGCTTGCCTCCGCTGGTGGCCATCTGTTGCTGAAGGCAGGTCTAGCCCTGAGCTCTGCCCTTTTTGCTCAGATAAGTTGGAGTTGGGTTTCTGTTTTTCAGAGCCAAGGAAATCTCTCACCCATGCACAACCTAATCTTTAAAATGCTCATAGCTGGGAAGCGGCTGTGGCTCAATCAGTAGGGCTCCCGTTTACCATATGGGAGGCCCCCGGTTCGGTTCCCGGGGCCTCCTGGTGAAGGCAAGCCCGCCCATACGGTGTGGTTAGCTGACCCAGCGAGCACAAGCAGCAAGGGGACGATGAATGAATAAATAAATAAAATCTTTAAAAAAAAAAAAAAAAAAAAAAATTGCTCATAGCTTTATTTATCAGTTGGGGCTTCGTATGTTTCAGTTTTTAAAAAAAACTCAAACGACTTTTTTTTTTTACATTTAAAAATTTATTAAAGTGTATCACTCATACATGAGCATACACACACAACAAGTGTATAGTAAAAGCCGCAAACCCACAAAACAAACATGCACAACATCACACAGGTCTCCCACACCCCACTCCACCACCCATACCCTGCGTTGTCCTGAAGCATCTGCAACAAACCATGAAAGAGCATCATCAAAGTGATGCCACTAATTATAGTCCATATCTTACATTTGCCTCAGGCTTCCTTGTAAGCTGTAAATCAATTTTATTGATACATATTAATAAAGCATACAATTCATCCAAAGTGGACAATCTATGGTGTTTGGTATAATCACGTAGTTGTGCATTCATCACTTCAGTCATTATTAGAGCATTAACATTATTTCAATAATAATAATAATAGACAAAAAACAGACAAATGAGAAAATTCTTTACCTCCTAATCTCTCTATTCTTCCCCTGCTGTACATAGCTGCTATTTCTGGCTACTCTTGCACATTTATTTATTTGTAAGTAGTTTTATTGAGAGATATTCACCTACCTGTGATCTATCCAAGTGTATACTCAATGGCCTTTAGTATAATCACGATGTTGTGCATTCATCACCACAAAAAAAGTTTAGAACAATTTCATTACTCCAAAAAGAAAAACTCCACACCCCTTAGCAGTCACTTCTCAATCCCTCTGTCCTTCCCCAGCCCTACATAACCACTAATCTAATTCCATCTTTATAAATTGATTTATATTTACATTTTATATAAATGGAATCATACAATAGGTAGTATTTTGTGTCTGGTTTCTTTCACTTAGCATAATGTTTTTTTATTTTGTCTGATATTAACATCTTGTAGTATTAACATATATTCATTCAGTTTCAAAGAAAAACGGTCTTATATATGCAATTTTAACCATATTCATATTTCACATGTGGTATTACTATGCTGTACAGTCCCAGGTTACATTTTGTAGCTTTCTTTTCTTTTAGTAATACACATGGCCTTAGACTTTCCCTATAAACTACTTTCCTACCCACATAATAGTACTGCTAGTTACAAACATTATGTTGTGCTTTCACCTTTTCTATTCATTTCCAAAGATTAATACACATTCTTTTTTTTTTTTGAATGCTAACCTATTTATTTATTTATTTATTTTTAACTTTATTTTGTACATTTAATAATTGAATATACACATTCTTTTTACCAATTCTGCACAAGTTAATGCTCAGATTTCCATTCTCTAACCTTATTCTATTTTCTGGTGACCCATATGCAAGTTATTAACTCCGTGAGATTGCACAATATTTGTAGTTCATACTAGTGCAATCATACAGTATTTGTCCTTTTGAGACTGGCTTGCTTCGCTCAACCTAATGTCCTCCAGGTTCATCCATGTTGTCATATGCTTTACGACTTCATTTCTTCTCACAGCTGGATAATATTCCATGTGGTGTGAACACACCACAGTTTGTTTATCCATTCATAGGTTGATGGACACCTGGGTTGTTTCCATCTTTTGGCAAATGTGAATAATGCCGCTATGAACATCGTTGTGCAGATGTCTCTTCATGTCACTGCTCTCAGTTCTTCTGGGTATATACCCAGTAATGGTATTGCCAGGTCATGTGGCAAGTCTATATTCATCCTCTTTAGAAATTGCTGAACAGTCCTCCACAGTGGCTGTACCATTCTACATTCCCACCAGCAGTGAATAAATGTTCCCATCTCTCCACATCCTCTCCAACACTTGTAGTTTTGTCTTTTTAGTAGTGGCCATTCTAATAGGTGTGAAATGATATCTCATTGTAGCTTTGATTTGCATTTCCCTAATCACTAGGGATGTTGAACATTTTTCCATGTGTTTTTTTGCCATTTGTATTTCTTCTTTGGACAAATATCTATTCTTTTGTCAATTTTTTAATCAAGTGGTTTGTCTTTTTATTGTTGAGTTGTAGCATCTCTTTATATGTCATGGATAGTAAACCCTTATCAGGTGTGTGATTTCCAAATATTTTTCCCCCATTGAATCAGCTGCCTTTTCACCCTTTTGACAAAGTCCTTTGAGATGCCAATGTGTTTAATTTTGAGGAGGCCCCATTTATCTATTTTTTCTCTTGTTGCACATGCTTTGGGTGTAAAGTCCCGGAAACTACTACCTACCGCAAGGTCTTAGAGGTGTTTCCCTACATTTTCTTCTAGTAGTTTTATGGTCCTGGCTTTTATATTTAGGTCTTTGATACATTTTTTTTTTTTTTTTTTTAAAGATTTTATTTATTTATTCATTTATCCCCCGCTTGCTGCTTGTGCTCGCTGGGTCAGCCAACCACGCCGTGCAGGCGGGCTCTGCCCTCACCAGGAGGCCCCGGGAACCGAACCCGGGGCCTCCCATATGGTAAACGGGAGCCCTACTGATTGAGCCACAGCCGCTTCCCACTTTGATACATTTTGAGTTGGTTCTTGTGTAGGGAGTGAGATAGGGGTCCTTTTTCATTCTTTTTGTTATGGATATCCAGTCCTCCCAGCACCCTTTATTGAAGAGACTATTCTGTCCCAGAAAAGTGGATTTGATAGGCTTGTCAAAAATTGGTTGACCAGGGGTGGATGTGGCTCAAATGGTTGGGCGTCCGTCTGCCATATGGAGGGACCTGGGTTCGATCCCCGGGACCTCTCGGTAAAATAAAAAATATAAATATATATAAAAGGCACATGGGCTGCCAGGCTCTGTGTGCTGGTGAGCCGCCAGGCCCCGGGAGCCATGCAGCAAGATGATGATGTAACAGGAGAGAGACGCAGGGGAGAGACAAGATGAGATGCTCTGAAAGCTCTGAAAACCAAGAGCCGAGGTGGCGCAGGTGGCAGAACACCTCTCTCCTACATCGGAGGTCTCCAGGATCGAATCCTGGTGAAGACTGGAGGAGGAGGATGAGAAGAGATGGCAGGAAACAGACACAGAGAATTGCCCAGCAAATGGACACAAAACAGCAAATGAGGAAGGGGGGTTTAAAATGGATAAAGTAAATAAATAAATCTTCAAAAAAAAAAATCAGTTGACCATATAGGTGAGGCTCCATTTCTGAACTCTCAATTTTTTAAAAAACAATTTATTGAAGTATATCATTCATACATGAACATACATAAACTATAAGTGTTCGGGAAACATTGTGAACTTACAAAACAAACATGCATAACATCATACAGGGCTCCCACACATCACCCGCCCACAAACACCCTGCATTGTTGTGAAACAAATCATGATTGTTGTTAACAAATCATGGAAGAGCATTGTCAAAGTATTACCACTAACTATGGTCCGAATCTTCCTCCCCTCTACCTTTTTTTAAGGATTTATTTATTTATTTATTTACTTTTATCCATTCCTCCCGCCCCCCTTTTTTTGCTATTTTTGTATCCATTAGCTGGGCAACCCTCTGTGTCCATTTCCTGCCCTCTCTTCTCATCCCTCTCCTCCTGTCTTCACTGGGATTCGATCCTCGGAACCTCCAATGTGGGAGAGAGGCATCCTACCACCTGTGCCACCTTAGTTCCTGGTTTTTCAGTGCATCTCATCTTGGCTCTCCCTTGTGTCATTCTCCTGTTATGTCATCATCTTGCTGCGTGGCTCGCAGGGCCTGACGGCTCACCCGCGTACAGGACCTGGTGGCCCACGCGCCTTCTATATTATTATTATTTTTATTATTTTATTTATTTATTTATTTTTTACCGGGAGGTCCCAGTGGTCAAACCCAGGTCCCTCCATATGGGAGACGGACACCCAACCACCCGAGCCACATCCGTCCCCCTGCTATGTCTCTTAAGGTTGACCAAAGATACCCAAAGTTACAGTCTTTTCCCATACAGAGTGGTCATATAATAAATCAGACTTAGTTTATCACCAGCATTCTAAAAGCCAGACCTCGGGAGAAAAACCAGGTCTGGGGACACATGCATAGTTTCTTTTCCTTTTTTTTTTTTTATTTTACCAGGAGGTCCCAGGGATCGAACCCAGGTCCCTCCATATGGGAGACGGATACCCAACCAGTTGAGCCACATCCGCCCCCCATGGTTTCTAATATAGTGAATGTTTAGCTCACCCTGATTATCACAAAGTCAATCAGGACAGCAAGAATATTTGCATTGAACTCTCAATTTGATTCCATTGATTAATGTGTCTATATTTAGGCTAATGCTGTCATTGGGTATGGCCACCAGGCTCTTCACTATGTCCGAGAAAGAAATCAAGGATGAGCCACAAATTAAGCAAGCAGAGAATTTACTGCAGAGTGAAGACTGAAAGCACGCACTTGCGACATGAGTGTGGGCACTCTTACTAGTGAAGAGCCCCCCAGTCCGCGACTGGGGGCCGGGCTTTATGTAGGGACGGAGTGGGAGGGTCTTCCTGCCTGGTGACTTCAGTTGGTAAGGAAGGGGTTAGGGCCAGTGTGTTCTGTCCGCACCGATTGAGCAGAACAAGATGTTATCACTTATTTTCTGAGTTTCACATGTAGTAGCTCAGGCCTGGCTGCCCACAAAGCTTTTAGTTGCCCCTGTGCTCACTGAACCCCCTTCCCCAGTTTCCTATCCTGACCTGCCTCAATTCCATGCTATTTTTTTTTCTCCTTTTCCCCTTCCAATACACTTTTTAAAAATATATTTTTTTAATTTAATACCATGCTATTTTGACCACTGTAGCTTTGTAATACACTTTAATCTTTAAAATGTTCATATCTTTGTTATCAGTTAGGGCTCCCGATGTTTCAATTAAAAAAAAAAAAAAAAAAAAAAAAAACTCAAATGGCTTTTAAAATAAAGGGGATTTAAAAAAATAAATAAAAAAAAAATAAAGGGGATTATTGGCTGATGTACATAAACAGTCCTGAAGCCAGAGCTTGATCAAGGCCCAAATAATGCCACCTGGTTCTCACACTCCGTCTTTTAGTTCTGATTCTTCTAAGCTGTCTTCCTTCTCAGTGAGGCTTAGTCCAGTAATCCCAAGGTGCCTGCCAACAGCTCATGGAGCTGTGTGCTTCCCAGGTCAAGTCTAGGCAGAGACTACAGCGGCTCTAGAGGAGCTCCTAACAAAGAAGAATACTTCCTTCCCAGAAGTCATGGCTAATACATCTTACATCCTATTGGTTACCCTCACATCCTAAATAAGTCTCTGTGGCCAGGGAGATGGGATACATTATTTGGTTAAAGCCAGTTGGGGCCCATCTCTGGAGCTGGGGGTAGAGCCAGACCTCCTGGACCACAAGATTGCAAGTTCAGGACATTGTCAGAAAGGGGGGCTGGGAGTAATGGATGCTAGGAAGACAAAAAATGAATGTCCACTGTACAATTTGATTTGATTTCATTTCATTTCTGAGTTTATCTTATAGAATAGTTAAAGGAGGGAAAAAGAAACAAGTTTACTGTACACCAGCCAAACAAATTAGTGTACTAATTCTATATCACACAGGGTTGCATTGAGCACAGCAGTTGCTTAAACAAATAGGGATTTATTTTTCTTGCATAACCAGAAGCCTGGAGGATGGTGTTGTTTCAGCCGATCAAGGATGCCCTAGAGGACCCCTGCTCTTTCTGTCTTCCTGCCCACCAACCTTCTTAGCACGTTGGTTTGTCATCTCATGGTCACAAGGCAGTGGCTGCAGATCCAGGTGTGGCATATGTGTTCAAGGAAAGGGGAAAGCAGGAAGAGCCCATGGGATGGCACCTAACCTCGTTTGTTCTCTTTTATCAAGAAAGCAAAACCTTTTCCAGAAGTCCCTGTGGGGTCTCCTGCTTAGGTCATTATGGCCAAAACTGGATCAGAAGGCCACCCTTACATTCTAGAATAAGAAAATTCCCATAAACAGAAAGTCGATTTGAGGCTGGGTGGAGGGAGGAATAGGTACAGAGTTTCTGTGTGGGGTGATGAAAAAGCTTTCATAATGGAGGACGGTGATGGCAGCACAGCATTGCGAATGTAATTATTATTATTATTTTTTTTTTTAGTTATTTTGATTCTGTGAATGTAATTAATATCACTGAATTGTACTCTTAGAAATCATCAAAATGGGAGTTTTTGCATTATATATGTTACCATAACAACAAATATTTAAAAATATGGACGATCCAGTGGCCTTTAGCATAATCACAGAATTGTACAACCATCACTGCTATCTAATTCCAGAACATTTTTATCACTCCAAAAAGAAATTCCATATTCATTAATAGTCATTCCCCATTCTTCCAAGTCCTGGCAACCACTAAACTGCTTTCCTTTTCTGGGGATTTGCCTATTTTGGACATTTCATGTAAATGGAATCATACAATACGCGGTCTTTTGTGACTGCCTTCTTTCACTTGGCAGAATGTTTTCCAAGTTCATTTGAGCTGTCATTCTTTTTTATGGCTGAATAATCTTCCATTGTGTGGCTGAACCATCTTTTGTTTATCCGTTCATCAGCTGATGGACCTTTGGCTTGTTTCCACTTTTTGAGTATTATGATTAATGCTGCTATGAGCATTCGTGTACAAGTTTTTGTGTGGACATGTTTTCAGTTCTCTTGGGTATATACCTAGGAGTATGTGACCCACTGCTGGGTCATATGGTGACTCTACGTTTAGCATTTTGAGGAGCTGCCAGACTGTTTTCCATAGTGTCTGCACCATTTACATTCCCGCCAGCCATGTATGAGGGTTCCGATTTCTCCACATCCCATCAACACTTGCTATTGCCCATCTTACTCTTACTTTTCGCCCAGTAACTGCACATTGCTCAGATTTTTTTAAGTTGAAGCTCTCTGGGGCTCTGACTACCCCAAGGCTCTGTGAGACTGGCAGAGGAGACGTCGTTATCCATTTGCGGCATGAACTGTGGTCAGGAAGAACGGCTACGTCCACCTGCACTCTGCATTTAGATGCATCAGGCCCAGGGCTGGGCTGTGGGCTCCATGCCTTCCCTGAGCGCAGAGCCAATGGCGGGCACAGATAACCAACAGAGCAGCTCAGGGCAACGTGGTGGTACTGAGTTCGAGGAAAACTCAGGGCACGTTTATTGTAGCACAGTGGAGAGATGAGGTCAATCCCCCCACCTGGCAGGGAGAGGGCTGTTCAAGGAGGGTTTCCTGGAGGAGGTGCTGTCTGAACTGAGTCTTAAAAATTAAGTAGGCATTACTTGGGCATCTGAGGGGGAGCACTGTTCCTAGGCAAGCATGAGGACAAGCATGGAGGCAAGAAACAGCACAGACCGGACTGTGGAGGTGGCCAGGAGGAGGGTAATGTGGGGCTCAATGGCAAGGGAAGAACAGAGAGCTTTGAGTGTGAGAAGTCGAGATTCCAGAACAGAAGAGGCTTGCCTCGGTCTCCTCATCTGTAAAATGGAGACAGTAATATTACCTACCTCACAGGGGCTTGTGGTTTTGTTTTTACTTGCAGGGAGTTAATGAATTTGTGCAGAAAGAATTGCACAGCAGTTTGAATAATCCCTGGCACATGGCAAGGGCTCAGGAAATGTTGGCCGCAGCTGCTGCTCTCTGCCAGGAACTTGGCAAGACACCTTCGGTGTGTTCCTTTGGGTGTGGGGTGGGAGATGGCCTCCCCAGAGACATAACTGCTCCCATGGACCCACATGGAGGGAGGAGGGCAGGGGAGGGACAGTGAACAGTTACCAGAAAAAGGAGGACAAGCGTCCACTTCTAGGGAGGCATGATCACGTTTTCACCAAGCATTATTTATTGAGATCTGTTGTATATGAGGCAATATATAAAAGCTATCGGGATTTGAAAAAATGCCTCCCTAACCACAAGTTTCTAATCCAGTTGGAGAGACAAGGCAATAAAGTTAGAAAAAAGAACAAAAACCTCCAAGTCCCATGATTTGTACAAGATTAAACATCGAATCATCTAATGAGGGCAGAACGAGGCAGTATTATAGGGGTTCGGATGATGAATCCCTTTCAGGCTAGGGAAGGCTGGGAAGGTGTGGTAGATTGAATTATGTACCCTAATTTAGACATGCTCTTAATCTGCATTCCTGTGGGCGTGAGCCCACTGAAGATAGTATTTCCTGAAGGTATTATTTTTAGGTAAAGAGCAGCCCAACTGAATGAGGGTGGGTCAATCCATATTGCTGGAGATCTTATAAAGGAAGAGATTGGAAGCCAGAAGTCAGAGAAAGCCACAGGAAGGAGCCAGAAGACGGAAGTCAGGAGGACCCGGGAAGAAAACATACAGGACACGGCCATGTGACAGAGGCAGAGAAACAAGCCAGAGAACGCCAAGGATGGCCAGCAGCCAGCACCAGAATGCTACAGTCTGCGGAGAGAAAGCAAGCCTTGCCAATATCTTGATTTTGGACTTCTCCTAGCCTCAAAACAATGAGTCAATAAATTCCTGTCGTTCAGCCAACCCATTGTGTGATATTTATCATACAACCTGGCAGACTAAGGCAGAAGGCTTCATGGAGACGCAGGGACCTGAGCTGCGTGGGATGCAAGTAGGCACAAGGGAGAAGAGGTCAAAGTAGGTGGAGGAAACTGTGGGAAAGGGGCAGTGCTGTTAAGTCATTTGCAATCAGAGGAGAAAAAGATTCCGGAACATTCCACGGAGGTTAATAGAGGACAGGACACAGAAAAGTGATAAAATTAATAACAAACATTTATTAAGTGCTATGCATACTGTTAAGTGTTTTCCATGTTTAGCAGAAAGAAAAGTCATCCTTTTAAAATCATGCAGCAAAATAATACTTGCTGCTCCAGGACAAGGATCGCAAGTATAAATGCTGGACAGGGAGTAAATGAACAACTCAGTCCAAGTGTAACAATAGGGATTGTAGCAAACTAGGGAGCATTTGCTTCACCTAAAAGGGGTAGTTGCTGGTCTCCAGGGACTGCCATGGTCCTAAACACAGTGGACCCTTCCGTCTCCCAGGCTTCATCAGCCTGACCTCCTATGCAGCTTTGGTGGAGTCAATCACTCTTCCTTGGGCAGTTCTCTTTCCTTGCTCCCATGACATCATACTTTTTCTGTTTTCCTTCTGCTTCTCTGGCCATTCCTTTGCTGGCTGTTTCTCCTCTGCTCAACCTCTGCAGGTAGACTTCCCTATGACTCAGGCCCAGGCCCTCTTTGCATGTGACTCTGCATTCACTCTGTCCTTAGGCCATCTCCCGCATCTTTAGTCCAATGGCTCCCAAATTTACATCTCCAGCCTGGTCTTCTGAAATCAATGGGATGCTTGGGCATCTCAAATTTAAACAAGCTCCAAACTGAACTTTGGATCTCCTCCTACAAATCTGCTTCTCCTTCAGGTTCCCCATTTCCATCAACAGGGCCTCCACCCCCCATTATGCATGTCATCAGCTCATCCTCCACATCCAACTCATCGCCTATGGATCCTACTTTGCAAACCTATCTCATATATGTCCACCTCTCTCCATCTCCACTCACCACCCTAATCCAGACCATTAGCATTTCTTGTCCTGACAACTGTTGTAGACCCTCATCTGGTCTCCTTGCTTTTATTTTCCACCCTCTTCCAATCCATTCTTTACAAAGAATCCAGAGTGATGACTTCCAAATGCAAATCTAATCCTATCATTCATATGCTTAAAACTTTTTAATGATTTCTTCTAGCTTTAGTTTAAAATCCTAGATGATTGAAGGCTACAGAATCAAATGCCTATAGGGTCCCAGCAAATGACTTAAATAAGTGAAGCTGGCTGAGTCAGACAAGAGGGAGGAGTGGGGACTGTGGCCAACCAGGGATCACATGCCCGGCTATGGGGGTAGTCTCATGAGTCCACCAGATTGTTGGCATGTGGGATGGCATTTCTGGCAGCCAGATCTTCTGATATTTCAAGAGGAACCGGGCATTTTTAAGTAGTCTACTAATTTAAACGGTGGCAGCTAATTCACAAACTTTTTTTTATAATATGCAAGCCAAAAAGAAAACATTTCTGTGAGTCAGATGCAGCCCCTCCGGCAGCCAAAGTTTGACCTCTGCTCTAAGGATCAAGGACAAAACTCCATTTAGAAAAAATACTAATATTTTTGTTTGAGGAGCATTTTATGGTTTAGGTGGGGGCTTGCAAAGCTAACGCGTCTCTTCTGCCTCTTTCCCCCATGATGGAGATCGAGACACAGAAGGACTGCATTGTTCCACATAATAGAGTAAAACGGCTCTGCCTTGGCATGCACAATTTTGCCTTTTACGTTGAATTGTGGGTTTTCTTCAAGCTGCCAGAAGAGGGGAGAGTTGAAGGCCCTAGAACTGAGGGGAGAGGAAAAGGAGAAAGGGGGCTCTGGTCCCGTGTTCATGGCTCAGGAAGAAGGCAGCAGGCCAAGGCTGCGAGGACAGGGCAGGAAGGGAAAGGACAGAGGGCCTAGCTGTCCTTTCCCATTCCAGGCTGGCAGCTCCCCCACCTCCCTGCTCTCACAACCCCTGCACCCCACCATCAGCCTCGGACTAGTGCTGCCTTGGGGTGAAGGTGAATGCGGAAGCTAGAGCAGCTCGGAGAGGTGGTGACGAGCCAAGCAGAGGGGATCTGAGCCAGAGGCAGCAGGTGACACACAGGACCTGTCCGCAACCCCCAACAGAGAGACTTGAGAAGACACTGGCCTTCCCAAAGCCACCCAGGGCGGAGGCTTAATTTGGTTTATATGAACATTGCAGGTAAAGAAGATCCTCCCAACAACCCCGTGGCCCGGGTGTGTTAAGCCCATGTTATAGGGGAGTGAGCAGGCTCAGAGAGAGGGAGTCATCTGCCAGGACCACACGGCCACGAGTGCTCGAGCCACCAAGGCCAGGGACTCACCTGCACTGCCCTGCAGGGAGCGACGGGCACAGGATTTCAGAGGAGAGAGAGTTCTGGAAGGAAAGCCCCTGGAGAGAGAAATAGCTGAGGGACAAAGCCTGATTTGCTTTAGCCAGCTCATGAGCCAGCGGTGGTCCTTGTCGCAGGCCTCCTGGACCATGTGGAAAATCTCCACGGTACCCTCCAACTCCATGGGCTATGACGTTAGCTATGGATGGTGCCTTGATTTGGAAACCTGGCTTGAGCTTTTGCACTCGGGGTTCCTGTGAGAGTGATGGAGAAATCAGGAACGACTGAGCTGCGGCCCCTGCAGAGAGTGGCTCAGACTCCAGTGGAGGGGCCGAAGCATGACAGCGGACTGCCGTGAGGTCAGTGAGCTAATGCAGTTGGACAGGGGCTCTGGGAGCCCAGAAGAGGTGGTGATTCACCCTCCCTTGGGGAGGCCCAGGTCATCCACAGATGAGAAGGCAACTGAGGTAGGCACGGGAGGGCAGGCAAGAAGCCTACCACGGAGAGAAGGGGGAAGGGGTACTTCAGGCCCAGATGCCCAAAGGCAGGGAAATGTGAGGCTTGGGGTGTGACCAAGGGAGGGGCTGTTGGGATGAGGCTGGCCCTGGTTTGAGGATAAGGATATGATCTGAGGGGAGGTGACACAGCTTGTGCACCTGGAATCAATGCCAAATGACCGTGGTCACCAGCTCTGTGACCTTGGGCAAGTCATTTAACCTCTCTCAGACACAATTTACCCATCTGTAAAATGGGGATAAAGAGCTATCGACCACAAAGTGTTGTTGCAAGGGTTAAATGAGTTAATAAAGAAATATGGTGCTTAGCCTTGTGCCTGGCACAGGAATGCCTTCCCCAAAGTTGCTCTTTTTTTAAGGGTATTGCCCTTCCATATAGCCCAAGAAGGCCCCCATTCACCACTAATGGAGGAGACATCTTTGCAGATAAGGAAGTGGCTTGTCCAACCACATCTAACCATCTGGCAAGTTCTTCCTCTGGCTGCCTTCTGGGAGTTGGGCCTGAGGCCGAGGCACTCGGGAGTTGCCCATGGTGGTCCAAGCAGAGTCCTGTGGTGAAGGGAAAACACGTCCCCTCCACTGCCCCTCCACCGTCCCCTCCACCACCCCACCACCGTCCCCACCACCGTCCCCTCCACTGCCCCACCACCGTCCCCTCCACTGCCCCACCACCGCACCAGCCACCACCGTTCCCAGCATATCCATTTACACCTCCACAGACTCACACATTTAGGTACAATTAGCGAGCCACTGTCAACTGGAAAACTGTTTGGCTTGGTCTCACCCCGTTTCCCAAGGTGGGAAGCCACCTTGCTTTCGCTGACTCAAGCAACTGAGCTAGTTTGTCTCATTGCAGCTCACAGGCCTGAGAGGCGAGAGATTGGGGGGGGGGTCCTTTATTCAAATGTGTGATGTGAAAATAAATGACCAGTATCTCATTGAAAGTGCAGGTGAGGGAGAGCCTGGGTGTTTCTTTTTTCCTAGTAACAAGGCAGACAGAACCAGTCATTACTAATTTAAGTTGAGTGAAATGTCATCGCTGATGCCTCCACCTGGTGCTCTTGTCCTTATTTCTCTAATAGATGTAAGTCTGTGAAAAGGTCACTTGCAGCTCTGGTTTACCTAATCCCTGAGGTCTTAAATCCTTCGATTGTGGACTTCTCCTGCCCTGGGGGTTTTAGGGGCATAGTCCTCACTGTTGGAGAGGAAATCTTTTCTGGAGAATAGATGAGGGAGCAGTGTGTGAAGCGCTGGGTTTGGGGTGCTTTGATGGGGCCTGGTAGGAGACAGTCGTTGTTATACCTGGAAAAGAAAACAGCAGCAGAGAGATCAGTTGCGAGGTCCTCGCCCCTTTCTTTCTGCTTCTCACTGAGGCCCATGCCGTTGGCCGACCGCTCAGGCTTTCCACACTCCCAGGGTGGGTGGGGAGGAAAGGGAAGTTGCCCTTGACTCTGATTCCTCAGCCCCACCAGCCAGCCCTACACCCAGTCCACCTTTCCCACCTACAAAGGCAAGAAGGTGGTCCCACCAGCAGCCCACCCTCACCCCTCACCTCTGTACGTGCTGATGCATACCCAGAGGCGCCTCGAGTGTGTCCAGGTGCTGCTGGACCAGGCAGGCAAAAGACATGTTGGCTGAGGTGCCCCCCACCCCTGTAATAATTCCGCCCCCCGTATGCCTCCCTGCCCCACTTCTCCTCTCCATCTGCTCTTCTCCCTGACTTCTCCATCTCTCCCCCAATCCTCTCCTGTTCTGTTTACATTCCCACCCACTCACTCTCCTGTCTCAACCCACTTTGCTTCATTTTCAGCTGCCTCCCTCTAGGATTCAGAGCCACAAGAAGGGATGCCCCCTCCCCAGGACTGCTGGGCCCTTCAGCTGGGTGCATGGCCACCCATGAAAGCTGTTGGGACTAGGTCACTTGCATTTCTGGGGAGAGACCACCTCACCCCTTTCCTCTCCCATATTCCTCCTTGGGGGGTGGGGACAGGGGTGGGGGTGAGCAGTAGACAGCCAGGGAAGCCCTTCGGCAGGTAAAGCAGATGCAGGGAAAAACCTCCTTTTAGCGAACCAGGGGATTTGGGGTTGGATCTTCCTCTTGGCTTTGCCACAAGGCTCCCCTAAGACTCATTCACTGGATGTGCATCTAAAACAGGTTTTGAGCTTACCTATGCCGGTAGAGACCCTACTGTCAGGGAGTAAAGAAAGTAACCATCTGCTTCTTTCCTCCGCCGCGACTGGCTTGAGTGGAACGTGGGCCAGGAAGTAACTCTGCTAGTGACGCTAACAAGAGGAGCTCCCTGGGGCAGGCTACCTGCGACATCGCTGCAGTGAAAACCGCCAGCAAGAGCAGGCTGTGTCGATGCGCCTGCGCTAAGGACGTTTCCCCGACTTGACAAGTCGAGCAGCTCGCGTTTGCTGCCACCGTCTTCTGGCCCCGGCTCGGCCAAGAAGCAGCCCCGGCCGGCCTCCCCCGCAGTGTGGCTCACAGCCCGTCTTGGCAGCGGCCCGCAGAGGCAGCCCTGCGGCGGGTGACTCAGCCAGGAGGTGGGCGGGGGCACTTGGGGCTGGGGGGGCCAGCGCTGGTGACAGCGAGTCCAGGGGCTTTTGTGCAGGAGAAGGCAAGAAGCTGAGTCCTGAGAACAAGCCCAGCGGCAGCGCTGAAATCAAATGATTCACGACCATTCCATTTGAGTCCCTGAATCCTCCCTGTGGGCCTAGACAAACAGATCCCCAGCTTCTCGCGTCCTCAACTGCAGCCTGAACTGAGGTCCCTCTTGTCCTTCTCTGCCGCCCCCCATCCACACCCCCAAGCGCAGGCAATTATACCGGGGCACCAGACTGCTGTGGGGGGAGAGTTTCCTTCATTCGTTTTTATTTTTATTTTAGAGAGGCAGGGTTAGAGCAAAGGGACGATGCTCGAATGGGCCAAGCACCGACGGTGCCCACGCTGGACCCGGAAGCCACGTGAATGCCCCACAAAGACAACGGCCCCACAGCTGCAAAAGCCCCCCTCCCCCAATTTTCTTACTTTCAAGACCCCCGCCACCTACCCCAGGTGTGCTGGTCATTCTCAGTAAGTGGGTCTCCCAGTAAACTGGGCTTTTACTCCTGTGGGCTGACAGCCCCGCCCCAATCCCCAAAACAAACATGCATCCCCCAGGGGTAAAGGGGAATGGACACAGGACACTGGAACCGGCAGAGAAGGCAGGCTTCGTCATTCATCAGCCGCCAGCGTGGCAGAAAGACTGCCTGCCTTCAAACCCGAGAGAGATGGGAACGTGTTCAGGACGCCACCTTTCCCATTCCCCGGGGCCCTGTGCAAAGTGGCCCTGGCAGCTTCTACCTGACCCTGCCTGATTTTAAGTAAACCCAGGCAGGGGCCTTCTGATACCTCTCTTGGGAAAAAGACATTTGGAAACGAGCAGATGTAGGGCTCAGCTGAACAATCGAACCCAAACTTTCTTCCAAAGGTCTCCTCCTGCTCCCACAAGGGGATTTCTGATGCTGGAAGCCCCCAAACCTGGCTCCTGGCCTCCCCAGCCATTTGTGGGATTTGTGGAATGTATTTAGGAATGAACAACCCCTTGTCACCCAGGCTCCCTGAAGCCTCCTTTGGGTTTTTCTAGTCATCTCTCCCCAGAGTTTGCCATGGTGTCCCCAGTCGGAAGAACCCAGAGTGGCCGGGGAAGCGTCAGGTGCCTTTGCTTTCAGTCCTCTCCTCATCAGCCGTCTGAGCGGTGCTGACAGTGCGAAGCTGCCCCTGGGCCGCAGGCTTCACCGACAGGACCAGGCGTTTGCGGAAGGTCTCGCAGAGCACGATGTACACGAAGGGGTTGAGGCAGCTGTTGGCGTAGCCCAAGCTGATGGCCGCATTGTACAGGTAGACGAAGGTGAGGGTCGGGCGGCTGATGGACAGCTGGGTCAGCTGTAGCACATAGTAGGGTGCCCAGCACACAAAGAAGACCAGGCAGATGGCGATGGCCGTGCGGGTCACCCTCTTTGTCCGCAGCCGGATGCTGCGTTGAGAGGCGGGGGCCACCGAGGACGTCATGCGCTGCAGGATCCTCACGTATGCGGCCGTGATGACCACGAAGGGCAAGGCAAAGGCCAGGAAGAACTGGTACAGGGTGAACCAGTAGAGGTCAGTGTCTGGGTTGGGCAGGCGGATGCCGCACCCCACCGTGCCACCCGGGAAGGGGATGAGCCTGGCGTAGAGCCACACGGGGGTGATGCTGATGAAGGAGAGGGCCCACAGGAGGCAAATCACCAGAGTGGCCACGGAAGGCTTCCGGAACTTGGTGGAGGAGATGGGGTGGACGGTGGCCAGGTAGCGGTCGATGGCCATCGCGGTCAGGATGTAGGTGCTGGTGAACTGACTGTTGGCGTCCATGGCGGTGATGAGAGTGCACATGGTCTCTCCAAAGTGCCAGACGCCATTGCCCATGAGCTGGTGGATCATGAAGGGCATGCCCAGGAGGAAGAGGAGGTCCACCACCGAGAGGTTGATGATGAAGATGTCAGGGACGTTGCTGCACCAGTGGAGCTTGGATTTCTTCACCACCGCGAAGATGACCGTGGAGTTCCCGATGATGCCCAGGAGGCAGATGGTGCCGAATACGGAAGGCATGATGATGTTGATGTAGGAGACACTCCCTGTGCGAGGAGGTGACCCTGGGGACAGAGTCGGACAAGTGACATGGGCTCTGCTCTAAGGGTAGATGCAAACTGGCTCAGCCAGCCTCCAGCTCTACTCACACTTACCTCTCCACTGCTCCAGCTCAGGGCCCACTGTTCACCTGGAATCCTTCTCTCTTCCCATGCTGGCACCCACCCCCCGGTGTTGCTAATCCTGTCCCCATACCCTCCTCCATCATTTCTGAGATTGATTCTACCAGATTCCCGTACCACCTCTTCATTAAAGAACCAAGTCCTTTGCCTCCTACATTTTCTTAGAAACCAGGGAGTCAAGTACCACAGCTGTCTACAGAAAATGACTCTGTGGGAAACCTCATCAGAATAGCCAAAAGGACATGAAAGTGGTTTGTTGGTTTGTTTTGGTTTGGGTTTGGTTGTTCTGTTTTGTTTGTTTTCTATTTGCAGCCCTGACCATGTCATTTTAGAAACCGCTGCTGGCTGGAGGCTGTGCACTGATTCCTAGGCAGCTCAGGCCCCCAGCCCCCCACCCCCGGCCCCAGCTTCCTAGCAGGACTTTCCCTGGTCGGCAGCTTCTGCTCCTGGGCTGCCCAGGTGGAGCAGCGAGTGTAGCCTTACAGGCCAATAGCATGAGAATTTTCTCCCCACAGACCTTTCCTATTCTCCTTTCTTCCTTTCCTTCTCCTGCAAAGCTGGAATCCCAGGGCATCTCGGCTCTGGAAATGTCAGGAAGCTTAATTCACCAGAAAAGTTAATCTGTTCGCAGCTCCGAAGACTTCCCGTGCCACCAGCTCTCCCAGGCGGCAGGGAGGATGCTCCAGACCCCCATGCCCAGTGCAGTCACAGCCCAGGTTCAGGGCGAATGGATGCGCCTCCAGCTGTCTCTGCACACACTACCCTCCGGCTCTCCTTGCTTGCCTGGATTTCTTTCTGGAAAGCACGTTTGGAACTCCTCAGCAAGCCTGCCCCGGGCCTCGGAGCTGGGTGCAATGCTCCCTTCTCGGCGGGTGGCCCTGCCTGGCCCTGGCCCCCTCGCCCCTTCCCCTCGCCGCCCAGCAGACTGCGGACCTCACCTCCAAGAACTGCAGTAAAGTTTCCGAGCAGTTGGCTCCGGGGCGGCACCTTCCCCCCCACCCACCCCGGCCCAGAGGAGGGAGGACGGCCCTCCAACTCACCCCCGGAGGTGAGGTTCTCCGCGGAGCAGTTGCTGGCGTTGGGGCCAGCGGGCAGCAGCGAGGCTTGCAGGTCCATCCCGCCGGCGGCGGTCGCCTGCTCGCGGGAGGTGAGCGCCCGTCCACCCACGCAGGCTGCGGCAGCCTCCCGCGCCCGCCTGCCTTGTCCCGGAGCGCAAGCCCTGCAGCCCGGAAAGGGGTCTTCCTCGCAGCCTGGGAGCCTCTGGCGCCCGCTGCAAGCCCCACGGCTCCCCTCACTCCCTGCTCGGCGGCTCCCACTGACATCACCTAGACACATTAACATTCGGAGGCAGATGCTCATTAACCTCTTCAATCCCAGGCTGCAGCTCCCACGTCTGACTCCCTGCAGAGCCCAGGGGCCTGGGGAAGTGGGGAGGGGCCCTGCTCAGGGAACTCCACCAGGCGGGGGGCTTCCTTCCCACTGCCTCTTGGGGCTGTGTCTTGTGTGCTCCCAGGGGCTGCAGCTCCCTTTTCTTGAGAATGGAGGTCTCTGGGAAGGCAAAAAGGTAAAGCAAATGGGCTGCCTCCTGCGGGAGGAGAGAACAAGCCTGGCCTAGCCCCTAACCCCAGGTACAGGGGCTGGGCCACATGGCAGAGGTCAGGACCAGCAATCACAGAGCTCCAGAAACAAAGGCTTGGCCTGCAGCAGACCTGTACCTCATGCACACGCCAGGCCACCCTTAGCCCTACCAGTACCTTGAGGAATTCCCATCCCCTCGCTGGCTGGACAGTCAGTGTCCTTCAGGAGCTGAGGAGTCCTGGGCTGCTGAGCCCTCAAATGACACTGAGCGGTGACTCAGGTCACTCTGTGCTGCCAATGACTGAGGACTTGGGGACCAGAAGGGGACAAACTCCCGTCTGTACTGGATAAGCTTGGACCATGCCTTACAGAGGTTTGTTTTTTAAATGTTCTGAGGTCCTTGAGGTTTTTGTCTGGGACTCGTTGCATCAAATATCAAAGTCATAAGTCCCCAAAGAGTTCAGCAGCCGGAAACAGCCTTAGAGGGCAGAGGCACTGAATGACTTCTCCTGCAGCAGGCTCCTGCAGCAGGCCTCCACTGCCTTTCACAGTCAAAAGCTGCCTCCACACCCCCTGCCAGTGTTCGGCGTATCCGCAGTCTGACTGCTATGTGCTTCTTCATCTTATTCATTTGCTTGTTTCATCCAACAAATATTTATTGAGCACTTACTACTTGCCAAACTCTGTTGTTGTTTTTTTTAAGATTTTTTTTATTTATTTTTTCCCCGCCCCCCCCCCCCCGGGGGGGGGGGGGGGGGGGGTGTCCATTTGCTGTGCGTTTTCTGTGTCTGCTTGTCTCCCCTTGCTGGGTCGTCCTGCTGCGTCAGTTCACCGAGCCTTGTGGGCCGGCTTGCCTTCAACCAGGAGGCCCCGGGAACCGAACCCAGGGCCTCCCATATGGTAAACGGGAGCCCTACTGATTGAGCCACATCCGCTTCCCCCAAACTCTGTTCTAAGTTCTACAGTGACTAAAATAATAAAGTCCCTGTCCTCATGGAGCTTACATTCAAGTTGGGGAGGGAAATAGAACATATACCAAAAAAAAAAAAAAAAAAAAAAAAGACAATTTATGCTCTTAGTAAAAAATGCTATGAAAAACTTGACATGGGGCCATTGGAAAGGCACTGAGATGGTAAGGACAGGCAAGGGGACCAAGGATATTTTGCAAAATACGTGAAGGAAGAGCATTGCAGGCAGTGAGGTCCCACTCCTTTCCTATCAGAGACTGGACTTTAGCATCAGCAGCCTGCTAGGGCTGCACATTCAAGCTCCTTTGCAACTCTGCCACCTTTACAATTAAATGCTGGGTCTTATTTTCAGCACAGTTCTTCCCTATAGCTGCAGAAGGTAAGGGGTCTCTTTAACTGCTGCTTTGGAGAACTTCTGGCTTTCATTGTATACCCTGAATTGATAATTGGCTACCTAAGCCTGCTATTTTATTTCTTCAAGGCTTACAAAGCAGTTTTAAAAGCCAGCCAACTCCACAGTCCTTATAATTACCATAGCTCCCACACTAGAGCTATTGCTTCATCTTCCACTTGTGCCTCATCCCAGGGTTAGTGAGTGAGGGAAGAAGGGAAAGCCAGTATAAAGGGACATTACAAAGTTGCAACTGTGGACACTGGGGCTCATTTTTGTTGGGGCCTCCTGGGAAACATCAGAGTGTCTCTCAGAATTATCCACCTGAAGGATAGGAGGTGGAGCTCTTATCTCTGGCTTCTGTTCCCCACTGGTTGAGGATTTTCCCCCTGGGGCATTCAGCCTGCACTTCTGGACTGTGCTTGTGCTGAAGCCAAGAGAGCTCCTGCAGCCTTGGAGAAGCCTAGTGCAGAAAGCAATCAGGCACGAGGCATGCATGTGAGGCAAGATGAGGTGGCAAGTGATGAGCTGAGCTCAAGTCAGACGCAAGCCAAGAGGATGTGACATGGGACACCAGAGTCATCCAATTAATAGAAGCCTATTGCAATCATCCAGAGGAAAGATGATGTCGTCTTAGACCAAGAAGGTAGAGGTGGAGAGAAATGATAGCTTTCTACAGATAATGTAGAATTTGCTCAAGAATGGGAGGAGGAATGAGTGAGCGATAGAGGCATCAGGGATGACTCTTGGCTTTTTGGCTCAAGCAGCTGCAAGAATAGAGTTGCTATTTACTGCCATTTCTCTTGGAGGAGAAATCAAGAACTCCTTTTTGGACATGTTACATTGGAGATGTCTATTAACATCCAAGTGGAGATGCTCAGTAGCAGTTGGGTGTTAAGAGTCTGAGGTTCAATGAAGACATCACACCTGGAGATAGCAATTTAAACAGATGAGACAGGTTGAGCTCACCTAGGGAGTGAGTGTGAACAGAGAAGAGAATAGTTGTAAGGACTAAGCCCTGGGGCACTCCAGTGTTTACAGGCTGTGAAAAGGAGCTTTATTGCCCAGTATCTCCCCGCCTTCATCCATCCATCCATCCATCCATCCATCCATCCATCCATCCATCCATCATCCATCCATTCAACAAATCATTATAACACCTACTATGTACCAGGCACTGTGGATTGAGTGTAGAAAAACAAGTGCCTGGTATCAAGGAGCTTCACTGGGGAGAGACAGATAATAACAAGCATGCCAGTAAGTGAATAAAGCATCCTGTTCAGGGTTCAGATCCAGACAAGTCCAGGTGACTTGATTATGAAGGGATTTGGATGTTCACAAAATCTTGGCTCTGGAACTATGCCACCCCTGTCATCATCTGTACTGGCAAAACAACCACACCTAGTTGAAGGAACTTAAATCATGACCTAGCAGCAAGAAAAGCTGGGAAGTGTAGGTTTTTGCTTTCTAGTCTCTTCCATGCTAGATGGCAGGTGGGGAAGGCTGACCATTGAGTGAGTCACTCCATAAATCCAGTTGCACAACTGATTGCTGATTATAGTACATGTCACCAAGGAAATGAATGGGGACATGTGAGTGACTGGGGATGGAGGAGTCGTCTAGATAAGGGACTTAAGGATCTGCTCTTTGAGGAAGTATTCAGGTAGGATCCTTGACCTCCATTCCACTAAAAGAAACACATCACAGTACTCTCAATCCCCTCAACAGTGATTATCTACTGGACTCCTCATATGCACCTCCTGGCCACATCTATCTCTTTTTCCATCCACTGCTGCAGCAATCAGCCCTGCACAGTCCCTGACCAGGTACAGGTATAGGTGCAGGCATGACCTGATCATGCTGTGTCTCAGGTCTGCACTGTGCGCTTTTTACTCCCCATCCTGAGCCTTGTCTGATGCTGTCACAACTTAGAATATGGAAACTTATCAAATGCCCAAGCATGAGCAACCTAGAAGTGCAGGGAGAATTAACACCCCTTAGGGGAAAGCTTCAACCAATGGGGGGAAGGTTGTGGAAGCCAGTGGATAGATGATTTCCCTTTTGTCTCCCAGAATGTATGGTTCCGAGGCACATTTCATATGGCTTTTCAGTGGTCCCATAGGATAGAGCAACCAATCACTAGTAGTGATGGTCAACTCAAAATCCTTATATCGTTGTCCCCTGCTTGCCTGCTTTGTTCCCCTTATCTTCATTCCCGATTCCTAGGGTCACACTTGCCAGCAAATATCCACAAATACCCTTTGTCTCTAGCTGTTTTCTGGGAACCCCAGGTTAAGGCAGTGTGTCACCCATTCTAGCCAATGACAGTAGAGGGGAGGACTTTTGGGATGGGAAGGTTTGGCAAAGATGTCCTTGTTCTTACAGAGAACATACAGGACAAGGTTATCTCCCTTGCCTCTTCTGGACATAGTTGTGCCTGAACATGATACCTGGAACAGTTCCAGCCATTTTTCGCCTGTCTGAGGAAGAAGCCAACACCTTGGGGAGGCAGGTCCAAGAGAAGTACTGAGAAGTGAGCCAGACCCTTGATGTACCATGCCAGGACCCCACCCTACCTGAGATAATACATTCCATTACTGATGACACAGATTAAAACCAGAGGTTTCTGGTATTTGCAGTCATTGAGAGGATCCTCAGAAAGGACAGCAGGGTGGAACATGGAGCATGGAGAGATCAAGACACAGTTTGGGGGAGTGGGTGTAGCTCAGTGGTTGAGCACCTACTTTGCATGTATGAGGTCCTGGTTCAAGCCCTAGTGCCTCCTTGAAAAAAAAAAAAAAAAGATACGGTTTGGAGCAGAACCAACAAGACTTTGTGATGGATTTGATATGTGATGGAAGGGGATGAATCAGGCAGTTTTCTGGCTTTAGTAATTGGATGGATGAGAGGGCCATTTACTGAGTAGGAAAAACAAGGCAAAGAGTAGGTTTGAAGAGAGGAATTCAAAGTTCTTTTTTTTTTTAGATATAGTGTAAGCTTTTTAAAGTTGTAGGGCTAGATTATCTAGGACACCTAGAGAGAGATCGGAGACGAAGAGTGAGCCTGCTTTTATTTTATTTTTTTTTTACCGGGAGGTCCCGGGTATCGAACCCGGGTCCCTCCATATGGGAGACGGACGCCCAACCATTTGAGCCACATCCGTCCCCCAACCTGCTTTTAAATGTTGGGTGGAGGAGGCAATGTCAGCAAAGGAGATGAAGGAACAGCTAATGAAGTAGGAGGAAAACCAAAAGAATCATGTATGGAAGCCAACCAAGTAAGGAGAGAGTCTCAAGAAGACAAGATCCACTATATGGAAGGAGGCTGAGAGCTGAATTACAATGAGGCTAAAAATATTCTTTGATTTTAGCAATAAGATATTGTTGATGATCTGGAAAAATAGTTTAATTGGATAAGTTCAGGTGGGAGCCAGACTGCAGTGTGTTGGGTGGTGAGTGGGATGTGAGAAGTAGAGAAAGGAAATGAAAACACATTTTTTAAAACGTTTGTCTCTGAAGGAGAGATAAGGAAGTATATGTAGAAGAAAGGGCAAATGAAAAGATTTTTTAAAGACATTTACATGCTGATGGAATAAGCTATAGAGGGATGAGGTGATGATTGTTTCCATGTAGCCACTGACAATCTTGTCCCCTCTGGCCTTCTCAATAAGTAAACATTCTAAGAAACCTCTCAAGAGAGAGTGGACAGGAACAAAGTACTCTTACTCTTCCTTCTAGAACATTTATTTATTTGTTGATTGGTTTGGTTATTTATGCAATTTTATTTATTCTTCCTAAAAAGAATCAAAAGTTTACCACCACCACCCCCATCAGCATGATGGAGTGAGAAGCTTCAGGGCTCTGTCCCCCCACAGAAGCATTTTTTTTTTTTTTTTAAGATTTTATTTATTTATTCATTTATCCCCCCCTTGCTGCTTGTGCTCGCTGGGTCAGCTAACCACGCCGTGCGGGCGGGCTTGCCTTCACCAGGAGGCCCCGGGAACCGAACCCGGGGCCTCCCATATGGTAAACGGGAGCCCCACTGATTGAGCCACAGCCGCTTCCCCCCACAGAAGCATTGAACAACCAGCAAGAACTCGCAGAAACATCTTTCTTAAAGTTCCAGAAAACAGTTAAAGGACGGCAGTAAAAAGGTGAATGCATAAGAAAAAAAAATTTTAAAGGTTACTTAAAAGTTGTAGGATCTCATGGAGCCCTGGCTGGCCTTTCTCCCACTCCTAACTGGTCTGGAGTGCAGCCAGCCCACACTCCCAGTTCCAGAAGGAGCAGAGTAATACCCGTGCACATACTAGGAGCATATGTGTTGGGCACAGCCTGAGGGACTTGCCATCCCAGAACTTGCCCTGTGGGTAGAAGGCAGTTCACCAAGCTTTCCTACAGAAGCTAGGGGAGAGCAGTCAAGTCATGTTGGTTGGGGTAGGGATTGCTGGCTGTAGGACATACAGTGCAGTGCCCAGGCAATGAGGAAACTGTTTCCTAGGGAAGAGGGGACATTGCATCTGTGTAAATGGGGGAATTCCTAAGACCTCAGCATATGTCCAAAACAAGATGCATACACAGAAAGGGCCAGGGGGTCCCTATGCTTTGGCCTAGAGCTATTCTCTGAACTCATTGTGTGGATAAGCTCTGAAGGAGAGCACTACCACAGGCCAATCTACAAAGACTGGGAAAGATATTTTGTTTTGTCTCCTCCTCCTCTTCTTCTCGTTAGCTCCTCCTAACATTCAAGGAAAGCTCTGTCATAACACTAGCTGGATACAAGCTTAAGGAAAAGATGCCTCAGAGTCTAAATTCCAGTGATAACATTAAATATCAGAATGTCCAGATTTCAACAAAAGATTACAAAACATACAAAGAAACAAGAAATGATAGCCCAGAAAAAAGAAGAAGATTAAAGGACTAGAAACCATCAATGAGGGGGATCAGACCTGGGACATACCAGATAAAGACTTTTTTTCAAATGGTCCTAAATTGCTCAAAGAATGAAAGGAAAATATGAACAAAGAACTAAAGGAAATCAGGAAAATGATAGATGAACACAAAAAGAATATCAATAGAGAGATGAAAATTATGAAAAGGAACTAAACAGAGCTGAAGACTACAGAAACAAAAATTAAAATTCCCTTGACAGGCTCAATAGCAGATTGGAGCAAGCAGAAGAAAGAATCAGTGAACCTGAATATAAGACAATTGAAATCATCCAGTCTGAGGAGCAGAATGAAAGAGGTATGAAGAAAAGTGAACAGAGCCTGAGGAACCCGGGAGACACCATCAAGCATACCAATAGATGCATTGTGGGAGTCCCAGAAGAAGAAGAAAGAAGGAAAGGAGCAGAGGAATAGTCAAAGAAATAATGGTCAAAAACTCCCCAAATTTAACAAAAAACATGAACATACACATCTAAAATACTCAATGAACTCCAAACGGAATAAACCCAAATAGATCCACACCAAGCTATATTTTAATCAGACTGTCAAATGGCCACATGTCAAAGATAAAGAGAGAATTCTGAAAGCTGCAAGAGAAGAAGAAACATGTCTCATACAAGGGATCTTCAATAAAATTTCTCATCAGAAACTATGGAGGCAAGAAGTTAGTGGGAAGAAATATTTAAAGTGCTGACAGCAAAAAGTTGCCAACCAATAATTCTATATCTGGCAAAACTGTCTTTCAAAATTGAGGGAAGGATTAAGACATTCCCAGATAAGCAAATGCTGAAGGAGTTTGTCACACTAGACTAGCCCCATAAGAGATGCTGCAGGTTGAAAGGACAGGACAATAGACAATAGGTCAAAGCCACAGGAATGCATAAAATCTCCAGAAAGGGTAAAAACGTGGATACATAAAAACGTCAGCACTATTGTAATTTTGTTTTGTAACTCCACTTTTTGCTTCTTGCAGGATCTAAAAGGCAAATTCATAAAATGTAATGATAAATCAGTGATTTGGGACTCATAATGTATAAATACAGGCATACCTCCGAGAGACTACAGGTTCAGTTCCAGACTACTGCAATAGTGAACATCGCAATAAAGTCAGTCACATGAGTTTTTTTGGTTTCCCAGTGCATATAAAAGTTATGCTCACATTATACTGTAGTCTAAGTGTGCAATAGCATTATGTCTAAAAAAATGTACATACTTTAATTAAAATGTGACATAGAGACACGAAGTGAGGACATGCTATTGGAAAAATGGCACCGATAGACTTGCTCAATGCAGGGTTGCCAAAAACCTTCAATTTGTGGAAACAAAACCCCACAATATCTGTGAAGCACAATTTAAAGCAAAGAACAATAAAACAAGGCATGCCTGTATGTAATCTGTGATCAGAACTACATTAAAGGTGGGGGGCCAGAGGGGTATAGGAACATAGGTTATGTATGCTATTGAAGTTGTTACATTAGTATCAAATCAAACAAGGTTGTTATAGATTTAGGATGTTAAACTTAAGTCCCATGGTAACCACAAAGAAGGTATCAGAGAATATGCAAACTCACAGAGACAGAAATTTTACCAGGGGTGGGGGCATGGCAATGGGGAGTTAATGCACAATGAGTGTCGAGTTTCTCTTTGAGTTAAAGGGAAATTCTAGTCATGGATGTTGGGAAGGTACTGCAACATTGTCAATGTGATCAATCCCACTGAATGGTATGTTTGGGCAGGTTTGGGATGGGAAGATTTATGTTGAATATAGGTTTCCCCAATGGAAGGGAGGGAGGGAGGGAGGGAGAGAAGGAGGAAAGGAGGGAAAGAGAGGGAGGGAGGGAGGAAGGGAGGAAGGAAGGAAGGAAGGGAGGAAGGGAGGAAGGGAGGAAGGAGAGAGGGGGGGTGAAAGAAAGAAGGAAGGAAGGGAAGGAGGGAGGGAAAAAGGGAGGGAGGAAGGAAGAGAGAAACTAAAGAGATAATGACAATTAAATGCAGTCCATGGTAAGGGATGACATCTAAGAATAAATGGGAAAAGGCTCCAAAGGATAGTATTGAGACATAGGGAAAAAATAGAATATAGAATGCAAGCTTTATATCAACATTAAATTTCTTAAACTGGATAACTGTGCTTAAGGTGATTATATAAGTGAACAGTTTCCTGGTTTGTAGGAAATATATGTGGATTTATTATGTATTCAAGGAGTATGATGTGTGCAACCTGTTCTCAAATGTTTAGAAAGTAGATAGATTAGATAGATAGATCGAAAGATAGATAGATAGATAGATAGATAGATAGATAGATAGATAGATAGA
>JAKSZT010054301.1:3608555-3684274 GCA_026826555.1 Tolypeutes matacus | reverse complement strand
AGATAGATAGATAGATAGATAGATAGATAGATAGATAGATAGATAGATATAATTATATGGGTGGCAAAATGTGAAAATTGGTGATCTGGGTGTCAGAGGCAGATGGTGGTATGTGGAGTTCTCTGTGTGGAGTTTGTATTCTTTTTCACCTGTCCTGTAAGTTTGAAATTATTTCCAAATTAAAAAAAAAAAAAAAAAAAAAAAAAAAAGAATTGGAAGTGGCTTACAAAATATTCACAAAGAAAACATCTTAAAAATACGGAAAGAAATGAAAAATAAGTGTTGGTAAGGATATGGAGAAATTGAAACTTTCATAACATTGTTAGTGGGAATGTAAAATGGTGCAGCCACTGTGGAAAACAGTTCAGTGGCTCCTCAAAAAGTTAAACATAGAGTTACTGTATGACCCAGCACTTCAACTCCTACGTGTATGCCCCAGAGAACTGAAAGCAGGGACTCAAGCAATAGCTGTACACCAGTGTTCGTTGCAGCATTATTCACAGTAGCCAAAAGGTGAAAACAACTCAAGAGTCCATCACAGATGAACAGATAAACAAAATGTTGTATAACCATACAACGGAATATCATTCAGCCATAAAAAGGAATGGAGTTCTGATACAACATGAATGAACCTTGAAAATGGCATGCTAAATGAAGTAAGCCAGACACAAAGGATAAATACTATATGAATCCATTTATATGAAATATCTAAAATAGGTATATTCATGGACACAAAAAATAGATGAGAAGTTACCAGGGGCTGGGGAGAGGGGAACACAGGGAGTCAATGCTTAATAGGCACTCAGTTTCTGTTTGGGGTGATGAAAAAGTTTTGGAAATAGTGACGATGGTTGAATAACATTGTAAATGTAATCAATGCCACTGAATTGTACACTTAAAAATATTTAGAATAGCAAAATATTGTGTTATTGTGATGGTTAGGCTAATGTGTCAACTTGGCCAGGTAATGGTACCTGGTTGTTTGGTCAAGCAAGCACTGGTCTAATTACAATACAAGAACATTTCATGGACTTTAATCATTAGTTAGATGGCTGATTACGTCTACAATCAACCAAGGAGATTGCCATCAGCAATAAGTCTCATCCAATCAGTTGAAGGCCTTAAAAGGGGAAGTGATTTCAGCATTCAGAGAGAGAATCCCCAGCTCTACATCAGACGGACAGCCTCTCCTGGGAACTCATCAGGAACCTTCATCGGAGCCTCTGGTGTGCAGCCTGCCTGTGGAATTTGGATTTGTGCATTCCCATGTGTATTAGTCAGGGTTCTCTCAGGAAACAGAATCAACAGGAGATATCTGTCAATATGAGATTTTATAAGAGTCTCTCACGTGACCGCAGGGATGCACAAGTCCAGGTTCCGCAGGCAGGCTGCAAACCAGGGGCTCCGATGAAAGTCCGATGAAAGGTCCTTGATGAGTTTCTGGGAGAAGTTGGCTGTCCAAGGACGAGCTGGGAAATTCTCTCTGAATGTTGAAATCACTTCCCCTTTTAAGGCATTCAACTGATTGGATAAAAGCATCACCCATTGCTGATGCAATCTCCCTGATTGATGCAGATGTAATCAGCCATCCAAGCAGTAAACTCACTGGTGATGGAAGTCCATAAATGCTCTTGTATTACAATTAGCCCAGTGCTTGCTGGAACAAACACCTGGACACAATTACCTGGCTGAGTTGACACATTAGCCTAACCATCACACCATGGTCGTGTGAGAAAATTTTATAAAATCTCATACTCTTTATAGATATCTCCTGTTGGTTCTGTTTCCCTAGAGAACCCTGACTAATACAGTTACATATGCTTTACCTCAATAAAATTTAAAAGAAAAGAAAAAAATGGAGCTGTGTGATTTTCAACAAAGTTGCCAGGACAATTCAATGAGGAAAAAATAGTCGCCTCAACAAATGGTGCTGGAACAACTGAATATCCACATGCAAAAGAATGAAGTAACACCTTTTTTTTTTTTTTTTTCCATACCATATATAAAAATTAACTCAAAATGGACAATAAATTTAAGTGTTAGAATTAAAACTATAAATTCTTAGAAGAAAATACAAGAATAAATCCTTGTGACCTTGGGTTCTGCAAAGCCTTCTTAGATATAACACCAAAAGCACAAGAAAAAAAATTAGACTTCATCAAAATTTAAAACGTTTGTGAATCAAAAGACCCCATCAAGAAAGTGAAAAACCAACATATATAATGAGAGAAAATATTTACAAATCATACACCAAATAAGAGACTTGTATCTAGAATAATACAGATCTCTTATAATTCAATAACAAAAAGACAAGTAGCCAAATTAAAAATGAGCAAAAGATCCAAATAGACATTTCTCCAAAGAATATATATAGATGGATAATAAGCACATGAAAAGATGCGACCATCATTAGCCATTACAGAAATGCAAATCAAAACACAATGACATACCACTTCACACCTACTGGGATGGCTATAATAAAAACAGATAGTAACAAGTGTTGATGAGGAAGTGGAGAAATTGGAGCCCTCATACATCCTGGTGGGAATATAAAAAGGCACAGTCATTTTGGAAAACATTTTGGCAGTTCCTCAAAATGTTAAACAGAGAGTTACCATATGATCCAGCAATTCTACTTGTAGTTATATGCCCAACAGAATTGAAAACATATATTTTGTAAGCTCACAACTTCTCTAATAAAAATATAAATATTAAAACAAATAGGGGGAAATGGATGTGGCTCAAGCAATTGGACTCCCGTCTACCATAGAGGAAGTCCAGGGTTCAATTCCCGGGGCCTCCTGGTGAAAGGCAAGCTGGCCCACGTGGCAAGCTGGCCTGAGTGGAGAGCTGGCCTACACAGAGTGCTGGCCCGTGCAGAGAGCTGGCAAAGCAAGATGATGCAACAGAAAGAGCCACAGAGGAGAGCCAATAAGAGATGCAGCAGACCAGGGAGCTGAAGTGGCACAAGAGATTGAGCCCCTCTCTCCCACTCTGGAAGGTCCCAGGATCAGTTCCCGGTGCCACCTAAAGAGAAAACAAACAGATACAGAAGAACACACAGCCAATGGACATAGAGAGCAGACAACGAGGGGAGAGAAATAAATAAATAAATCTTTGAAAAAAATAAATAAATAAAACAAATAGGGAGCAGATGTGGCTCAAGCAACCAAGCCACATACTAGGTCCTGGTTTCAATCCCTGGCCCCCGGTACCTCAAAAAATAAAATAAAATAAATAAATAAATAAATAAATAAATAAATAAATAAATAAATAAATGAAATTTAACAGGGAAAAAAGAAGAAAGCATATGTCCGCACAAAAACTTGTACATGAATGCTCATAGCAACATTATTCATAATAACCTGAAAGTCCGTCAACTAATGAATGGATAAAAAAAGGTGGTATATCCATTCAATGGGATATTACATGGCAAGAACAATGAATGAAGTACTGATACATGCTACAACATGGATGAACCTTGAAAACAAGGTGCTAAGTGAAAGAAGCCAGTTACAAAGACCTCATATTATATGATTCCATCTATATGAAACGTCCGGAGTATATCTATAGAGACAGACAGTAGATTAGTGGTTGTGAGGGAGTGGGAGAGGAACTAGCGGGAGTGGTGAGCTGGGGGAAAATGGGGAGTGACTGCAAATGGGTATGTGATTTCCTTTTTGGGGGTGATAAAAATGTTCTAAAAATGTCGTACTTGGTTGCACCTATCTGTGAATATACCAAAAACCATTGAATTGTACAATTTAAATGGGTGAAGTGTATGGTATGTGAATCATATCTCAATAAAACTGTTTTTAAAAGTGGGGGAGGGGTATGGATGTGGCTCAAATGGTTGGGTGTCCGTCTCCCATATGGGGTTCGATACCCGGGACCTCCCGGTAAAAAAAAAAAAAAAAAAAAAAAAAAAGTGGGGGAAGGGGAGCCTTTGGACAGAGGAAGCACATAGAAACAGTTGCACAGCCTCCTCTCCGGTCCTCAGAGCAAACGGCCAACTCGCCTCCTACTCCTTGTCTCCCTTTTTGCCCTGCCTCCTGGGAACCTCATCAGCTACACGTTGCCAACCACTTGGAGGACCGTGGGGTTGCCCTTTGGGAACCATTTTGAACACCCTTCTCTGAAAGGGACACCCCCAGCATCTGACTGCAGCGTGAAGTTGGGAGTCGGCTGGTTCTTCTGACGCTGTCGGAGTCAGTAACTTGGAAGTGTTTGTACCTTGGCTCAGATGCTGACCCACTGTGTCATCCAGTAAATCTCCCACCTGCTCGGTGCCAAATGGTAACTGGAGTGAAACGAGCCGACCTGAGGGACTCTCCTTGCTGTGGGCTTTGTTTACTGAGGCAGAATTATAGGAACGCACATTTGTATAACCATCTCAGCTGACCCTGTGGGGCGGGTATTATTATCCTTAGTGACAGATATGACAACGGCAGCTCAGGGCATTGGGGGACTTCCCCAGAGCCATCCAGCCGGCACGGCGGAGCTGGCCCTCGAGCCCAGGCCTTCGGTTTTCTGGCCCCAAGTTCTCTGCTGGGTCCTCCCCACGGGGCTCCCTTGTGGTGAGACTTTCTTCCAACTTCTCAAACATGTCAAAGAGAGCCACTTAGCTTTCAGGCGGCCTCAGCCTGTGTCTTCAGCCCAGCTGCTGCCCCCGTGAAGTTGGGTGATTGCAGAGATGACTGCGGCAGGGTGGGATGCGAATCCAGTTCTTTTTAGAACTTGAATCCCAAATCCTTTGGTAGGGCCCGAGAGGCCCTTCGCGATGCAGCCTCGGCCCACCAGCCAGGCCTCTACTCCCCACCGTCACCTCAGCGGGTCAAACCGAGGCTAGCCTTGACGGGAGGCCACTTGGCTCCGCTCCTCCTTCCAGGGCGTCTGTCCCTTGCAGGTACAGTCCTCCCAGCACCCCTCTGTGCCTCAGGCAATGCTTCTGGGGCGCTCACCCCAGGCACTGTCACATTCCCTTAGAGCTCCCGGCAGGCAGGGGCCACTTTTAATTTACTTCTGAGCCCGCACCTCCCAGTTCCGGGCCTGGCCAGCAGGTGCTCAGTGCTGGAGAATTCCAGGAGCTCTCCAGGCCGCCCTGCCATTGGGCACCGTCCTGCCCGCTCCCCTTCCTGCCCCTACCCCCTCCCCATTTCCTCGCCCTCCTCTGTTCCGCCCCAGCCCCAAGTGACAAAGAGATGGGTTCCTCCAGGCTGTTTGGGGTGGGGGTGGGATGGGGAGGGCAGGAGGAGGAGCTGGCCAATCTTTCACCCCCACCCCCAAAACTTGGGTTTGAATGAAAGCAGCAGGGCTGGAAGAAAGCCTGAAAGAAAGGGTCCTGCAAGCACTGGCAGAGCTGGCTGGGGGCTTGCAGGGCACCCAGGGCCAGGGCAGCACAAGTCCATTTGCCCAAGGCCCCCTGCCTTGCCCCTCACTCTTTCTGTACGTCCGAACGTCAGCGTGCAAGGAACCACGGTGTTCCACTCCTTTTCATTCATTCCCACCCACAAAAGCACGTCACCGGAGGAAGGTCTGGCCTCCAGGGGTTATTAACTTTGCAGGCAGCATCCAGCTCGCGGAGGAGCTGAGTCAGGGCCACTTCATCCGACCCGGGAGGGAGGCGGCGCACGACTGACTCAAAAGGAGCTGGCGGTTCTTGGCAGAGCTTCCTCAGCCCCGCGGAGCAGCCAGATCAGGGATAAAATGTACCAGAGAGGCATGCAATTAACACCACCAAATCGTGTACTTGAAAGTGGTTCACACGGAAAGGTTATGTTGTAAATATGTTACCACAGTAAAAATTTAATTAAATTAATGTATATATGTATGTATGTATGTATGTATGTATCCAAGAGTGAGGCTGGGAACCTTAGTCTAGGTTCCCAGACTAAGCCCACCTAATTCCCCACAGCCTACCAAAAAGGCACATCCACTGTTTTTGCTGCCCTGTCTCCATTTCCCTCCAGGAGACCTAGAAGCCTCTGAGCTTCCGACAAATTGACTCAGCCCCGAGGTGTAGTAGCTGAGTAGACGCAATCACGTTGCTTGGTCCAGGGCTGAGCCCATCAGAGCCAAACAGAGGCATCAAAACCAGGCTAAAAATTCTGGGACAGAGACACTCATTCCTTTTTTCTGGACTTGAAACCTGAAAGGATATAGGGGCTAGAGCTGCCAGCTCCAGCTTGCTACCACATGAAACTTAAGTCTGAAGCCGACCCTGCAGAAGAGAGAGAGAGAAAAGAAATGTCCAGAAATTGAGTCCTGGTTAGAGCCCAGAGTCCTGGATCCAGCCATATCTGAAGCTGGAAATTTACAGGAATTTTGGACTTCTGTGACTCAATATACCACTTTGCTTAAGTCAGTCTGGGTTGAGTTTTCTGACACTTCAGTAGAAAGAATACTAATCAATACAGGTATTCACTATGATATTTAATCAATGCTAAGATGGGAGCTTTAATTTCTCCCACATTTTAGCACCTCTGATATTGGGGGCTGTCCTGCAATCTATGCCATTACTTCATTTGCAAATCTGAGAACTTGAGCTTACACTGTCCCTATTGTCTTCACTTCAGCTGAGTTAGGGGCACTGTTGGTATTGTACATACTGAATTTTAAAAGATCGTATCATGATTCAGCATTCAGATAAAAGACATAAAGGCAGGGATCCTGAAGCAGCGGGGAGTGAAGCTGACATTGATGAACCCAATATTTCTCCAGTGAGGAATGACTGCTCTTTTCTTGCAAAGTCACGTGCTAGTGCTTTGCAGAGCCTAGATGGAGAGATAAGCCATGGGTCCAGGAAGTTGTGTTACATTTTGTACCTGAGATACAGGTAAAAAGATTGACTATCTGTCAAACACCGGGAGACATTGAGAAATCTCACGGAAGAGGTGAGAGGAATTTCAAGGCAATGAGAGTTGCTGCGACTGGCTCTGGGCTTGCCCGGTGTGATACTGTGTCACAGCACAATTTGCCCTGTGTTTTCTTTCTTACACGAGCATTGGAATATATTCTCATTACTAGTTTGCAAATGTGTTGTTGAAGTCCCTTGTGCAAGGTCACAGGCTGCGTCTAAACACCATGGACTCACCATGACATCATACCCACCCCCATCCTGTGTAGGCCCAGGCTCCCACCAGTCAAGGGGAGTGAAGAATTGGGGCACCTGCTGCACTTCCCTGCCCTGCTCCCTGAGCACCCGGCCTAGACTCGCCTCCTGCTGGAGGGAGGGGGCATGGATCTCCTGAGAATGGGGTTTCCTGAAAGGTGGGTAGAGATTTGCTTCCCGGCAGTTGGAAAAAGCAGGCCTTTGGCGAGGGGCCCAGACTGAGAACAGGGAGGCAGGTTAGGACCTGGAGGTGCACCTGGGGCCCTCCTGGGAAGATTCCATCGCTTTGGCGCTTTCCTTTGGTACTCTAGAACAAAAGCCACCTAAGCCAGGGATCACCTGGAATCACCAGGGATCACCTGAGAGGTTGAGGTAGACAATCAGGAGCAAAGTCAGCCCCTCCTCCTCTGGCTCCACAAAGCAGCCACTCACATCATCTTCTCACAAACGTGGTCATATCCCTGGAGATTCAAGAGGGGTCACATCCCAGGACCCTCATGCTTCCTTCCACCATTTTCCAGAAAATCCTTCCTCCTCCTCACATAGAATTCCTGGAGTACCCAGGCCTTCAGGGGCAGCTTCTCCCCCAAGTGGGCTTATCAGGGAATTTTTTTTCTAAACAAATAAACAGTGCTTACCCTAAAAGGAATTCCACTGGATACAATTTTCTCCATTTCATTTCCATCAGGTTTCTGCCACAGCTTTAAGTTCTTTGTTGTAATTTTTTTTTTTTTAAATCACCCAACCTTCCCATAAAGAGGGAAATAAAGATATAAGGCAATAAAGGGAAGCAGGAACCTCTGGTCCCATATCCTTTGAGGGGGTGGGGCCCAGGGTCCCAGTCCAGGGTGGCCCCCAACAGAGCTGGACTCGAGGGGACAGTAAAGATTAGGAGGGTCCTTGAGAGTGAACTTCCTTTCCCACCATAAATCAGAGAAAGCTGATTAGTGATTTATGGGGAAGGAGCCGAGGTTTCGTTGCAATGGGCTGGTTTACCCTAATTTACAGATGAGAAGATTGAAACTCAGTGAATTCGCTCAAGTCGCCTGGTTAGCAGGGCAGAGGCAGACTGAAACCATGCCTGTCTTTCCACCCGCTTACCCTGCTTCTGTTTGGTGTGTGTTTCTTGTGAAGTCTGATTTGTTACCACCTACACAAGGCACATTTTGTTCATCTACAGGGAGCTGCTACCGCTAGTGTAATATAATCACTTAGGCCGACTCTAATCAGCGTTTTTGTTGCTGGCTGTTCTAAGACTCAGCCACAGTGGGTGTTGAGTATCTCTGTCCACTCAGTTAAGAAAAAAATAATCACTTCAGAATGAGTCAGCCCACAGAACGAGGCACCACGTACAGGCAAATAAAAAAAAAATAACGAGAATTTCAGAATACTCTTCTAGTCAGGTAGAACTTGGGTTAGGAGAGAAACCAGTATAACCTGTCCCACCGAAGCTGAGTACAAACAGTTCCCCCTATTTGCCTCAGCCCTCATCTCCACCTGCTTTGTGATTTGCCTCCAGATGCATCAGATCTGGCTCCACCCAGGGATTTCAAAAGTGTCATGAGGATTCTTCTTCTCTTTCTCTTACCATTTTTTGTCCTCCTGGTCACTACTGAGCTTCATTCTCAGATCCTCCTTGCTACCTGGCAGCTCCAAGGCTATGCCATCCTCATAACTTTAGAAGCCAGAGGAGAAGACAGCTGGCACAAGTCCCAGGAAGCACTCTCACTGGCCTGGCCTGGGCACATCCCTATCCCAGAGGGGTGGGGCACTTTGAAGGATCAGAACTTGAGAATATGGTGTCCCTGAGGTATGGGGGAGGGCTCAAGCCCACTCCAATCGCAGGGACTGAGAAGGATTTCTGAGGAATAGGAGTGAGTTATTCCCCCAGAAGGTTTACTGGGCTGACAAAATACATCTATCTATCTTGTGTGTCCTTCTGACAGTACAGATACCTTTCCACATCAGGTAGGATGCTTCTGGCTGCAAACAACAGTGACAAATTCAAATGGGCTCAGACAGTGAGGAAATATATTATCCCACACGACTGGAAATCCAGCAGCAGGGATTTCATTAAGCCACTGAGATGGTAGGCTTTTTCTCATTGCACCCCTCTGCCCTGCTCATTGTCAGCTTCATCTTAAGTCTAGTTTTCCTCATGGTCGTAAGATGGCTGCAGCAGTTCTAGGTACCACATCCAGGTAAGGTCCTCTGTCTCTTTCTTAGGAGCAAGGAAGCCTTCTCCACAGCCCCCTAGGGGATGCCTGGGTAACTTGGCCATCCCTAAACCAGTAATTGCAGAAGGCCTGGGGAATTACTATGATTGGCTTAGAACAAACATTTCAGGGGGAAATGGGAGACTGGGAGTCAACAGTGAAGGCCACCTTGCTCTCCTCTGTACAGGGAGAACCTGTAGCATAAGAAATTTAAAAGACATGTTTAGTGGCAAAATGCTCAAAGTTGGCAAATCTGGTGTGTGAGTGGGGGTATACTGGAGTTCTCTGTATTGGCTTTTGTATTATTTTTGCAACTGTCCTATAAGTTTGCAACTATTTCAAAGTAAAAACTTTAGGAAAAAAAGATGCATTTTTTAAATGGGCAAGACTAAAAATAGTGTCTAGATATACACGCTTGTATGCTAAAACTGTTTTTGAAAAAACATAAGCGATTCCAATAAGAGAGGCTGGTGGTTATTTATTGGGAGGGGAGAGGGGCTGGGATTGGGATGGGGCCCATGGAAGGGCTTCTGAGGAGACTGGCAAAGCACCATTTCTTGACCTGGGAGGTGATTTCAAGGGTGTTTGCCATTATTCACTCAATGTTCATTGCACTCAATGTTTCTTGTTTGTTTGTTTTTTTTTTTTTTTTGAGTGCTTTTCTGTATTTGTGTTTCATTTTACAATAAAATGTTTTTTAAAAAATAACGTTAAGGGAAGCGGCTGTGGCTCAATCAGTAGGGCTCCCGTTTACCATATGGGAGGCCCTGGGTTCGGTTCCCAGGGCCTCCTGGTGAAGGCAAGCCCGCCTGCACGGCGTGGTTAGCTGACCCAGCAAGCACAAGCAGCAATGGGGGGATAAATGAATAAATAAATAAAATCTTTAAAAAAAAATAAAAATAAAAATAACGTTAAAACCACCCATCTGGAATGGATAAACAAACTGTGGTCTATTCACACGATGGAATATTATGCAGCTGTAAGAAGAAATGAAGTCGTAAAGCATATGACAACATGGATGAACCTGGAGGACATTATGTTGAGTGAAGCAAGCCAGACACAAAAGGACAAATACTGTATGAATGCATTACTATGAACCAAATACATTGTGTAATATATTGTTTGATTCACAAAAAAAACAAACAAAAAACAAAACAACAAAAAAAAAATTTACATGTATCCATTACATTTAATTGAGAAATGTATATATTTATTCATCTGTGTTTACTTTTTAGTTTTTAATTGCTTATGTTTTCAATTATTAAATGTACAAAATAAAGTTAAAAAAATATATATATATAGAAGGCGCATGGGCTGCCAGGCTCTGTGTGCTGGTGAGCCGTCGGGCCCCGGGAGCCATGCAGCAAGATGATGACATAACAGGGGAGAGACAAGACGAGATGCTGCGAAAGCTCTGAAAACCAGGAACTGAGGTGGCACAGGTGGCAAAACACCTCTTCCCTACATCGGAGGTCTCCAGGATCAAAGACTGGAGGAGGAGGATGAGAAGAGATGGCAGGAAACAGACACAGAGAATTGCCCAGCGAATGGACACAAAACAGCAAATGGGGAAGGGGGGTGGGGGTTAAAATGAATAAAGTAAATAAATAAATCTTTAAAAAAAAAAAAACCACAATGAGAGGGAGCAGATGTGGTTCAAGCAGTTGAGTGCCTGCTTCCCACATGGGAGGTCCCAGGTTCTGTTCCTAGCGCCTCCTAAGGAAAATGGAAACAAACAACAAACAAAAACAAATGTAAAAACCAACTCAGGGGAGCCGATGTATCTCAGTGATTGAGCGCCAGCTTCCACAACCGAGGTCTCAGGCTCATTCCCTGGCCCCCTGGTACCTCAAAAAGAAAAGAAAAGAAAAGAAAACAAAAAACCACACAATGAGATCTCACTACACACTCACTGCAATGGTTATAATCAACAAGACAGATGACCAGTATTGGTGAAGATGTGGAGGATGGGAACATTCATATATTGCTGGTGGAAATGAAAATGGTACAACCACCTTGGCTGTTTCTTTAAAAACTGAAGATACTCTTACCACATGACCCAGCAATCTCACTTTTAGGTATCTGTCCAAGATAAATGAAAATGTTCGTAGTAGCATTATTCATAATAGCCCCAAGCTAGAAATAATCCAAATGTTCATCGATTATGAATGGATAAACATGCTGTATTGGAACCTTGACTTATGATTATCTCAAAAATTGGAAAAAAATGTATATGGTAATCTAGAGCACTGGTTAAAGGACTCTGGGCTTTTAAACAGCGTGGCCTTAATATATTTAAGTTCTCTGAGCCTCACTTTTTCCATCTGTAAAATTGAAATATGCAAAATATAGTGAGAATTGAATAAGGTAATGTTGATAGTGTGCATTCAAAAATAACCATTTCTGGAGTATCAATTTTACTTGAAAAATTAGGGGAAGATCACATAATTTAACCAGGAATTAATTGAAAATTTTATTTTTATATGAAGACAAAAACAGATATAACACATATGTGGCTACCTGACTTAATGACAAAGGTGACACTACAGAGCAGTTGAAATTATGATTTTTTAGTGAAAGCACAGGGTCAATTTGATTTCCAAATGGGAAAAAATGTATCCTGACCCCTACCTCTCACTATATCAAAAATCATTTCCAGGGAAGCGGCTGTGGCTCAATCAGTAGGGCTCCCGTTTACCATATGGGAGGCCTCCTGGTGAAGGCAAGCCCGCCCACACGGCGCGGTTAGCTGACCCAGCGAGCACAAGCAGCAAGGGGGGGATAAATGAATAAATAAATAAAATCTTTAAAAAAAAAAAAAAAATCATTTCCAGAAGGATCACAGTTTGGAAACTAAAAGGAAAGCAATAAAACTTTTAGAACAATGGGAAGCGGCCGTGGCTCAATCAGTAGGGCTCCCATTTACCATATGGGAGGACCCAGGTTCGGTTCCCGGGGCCTCCTGGTGAAGGCAAGCCCGCCCACACGGCGCGGTTAGCTGACCCAGCGAGCACAAGCAGCAAGGGGGGGATAAATGAATAAATAAATAAAATCTTAAAAAAAAAAAAAAAAAAAAAAAAACGTTTAGAACAAACATAGAAGAACATTTCTATGACCTTGGAATAGGCAAAGGTTTCACAAGAAGAAACAAAAAGTGCTAATCAACATGAAAAAAAAATTAAATGAATTATATTAAACTAAGAACCTCTAGTCACTAAAAGACACCATTGGAAATGAGTATAGCTCAGTGGTTGATTGTCTGCCTCCCACATACGAGGTCCTAGGCTCAATGCCTGGTATACCTCCTTAAAAATAAACAAATAAATAGAATTACATTTATTAAAAAAAAAAAAAAAAAGACACCATTAAGCGAGTAAAAAGACAACCCACCAAGTAGGGTTAGATATTCTCAATACATTTATCTGATAACGGTCCAAAACAGGAATCCATAAAGAACTCCTACAAATCAATAAGCAAAAGAGTCAACCCAACAGAAAAATGAGCAAAAGACTTGAACATACACTTCACGGAAGAAGATATCCAAATGCCAAATAAACAAACATAAACGTTCTTAACTTCATTAGTTGTCAGGGGAGTGTAAGTTAAACTACAATACAATATCACTTCACACACACACGTGACTGGATAAAAAGCGAAAGAGCAGAAAATAAGAAGTCTGGAAAAGGATGTGAAGTCACAGAAACTCGTTAGAGTATATATTGGTACAACTATTTTAGAAAGCTGGTTGGCAGTGGACACTAAGCTGAAATTATGTCTCCCCTATGGCCCAGCAAGGCCACTCCCAGTTCTATATCCGACAGAAACGGGTGTCTCTAAGCTAACCAAAAGACGTGCATGAGAATCCGCATGCCAGCACTATTGTAAAAGCCCCAAACTGAAAACAACACAAATATACCTCAATGGAATGGATAAATTAATTCTGGTATATTCATGCAATGCAAGGAGAATAAACAAACTACACCCCCACCCAAAGATACAGCCGAATCCAGCAAACACAGTGTTGCATAAAAGAGTCCAGACTCAAAATACCTCAGACTGTCTTGCTCCATTTATATAAAGAACAGAAATAGGCAAAATAATCTATGCTGTTAGACATCAAGATAGAGGTACCTGAGATGGGTTGTGACTGGAAGGGGGCCTGAGAGGGACTTCTGGGGACCTGCAGTTCTCTTTCTTGATCTGGGTGTTGGATAAATGGACATGTTCGGTTTGTGAGAGTTCTTGGAGATGACTATGCACTTTCCAAACACAAGGTAGCAGAACAAAACCCAAAATGGATACACTCTGAAGTCAAATGCAAAATGTGCATAGGCAAGAGCTGTAAATATATTTCTTGCTTGGCACAGGCCTTCTGGCTACTACTGGCAAGGGTATGAGGCTGTTCTCTCTTCTATGAAGGTCCTTGGGTGGAAACATCTGAGAAACACCCTTCTGTTTTCCCATGGTGAGGTGTTTTTTGTTGTTGTTGTTTTCCAGGGATTGAACCCAGGACCTTATACATGGGAAGCAGGTGCTCAACCACTGAGCTACATCCATCCCCTCATAAGAGTTGTTTTTTTGATTGTTTGTTTTTAGGAGGTACCAGGGATCAAACTTGGGGCCTCGTACATGGGAAGCAGCCGCTCAACCACTTGAGCTACATCTGCTCCCTCATGGTGAGGTTTTCAGGTACTACCTCCATGAATCTTCCACCAGAGTTTTAGGATAGCACTAGGTCTTGGCTCTGTTCACCCCTAGCAAGGCCAGGATTAGGGGAGGTGAGAGGCAGGGTCGGGCAAGTGCAGGGTCGGATCCTATCTGTATTTAAAATTCTAGGGGGAGAATGTGGCTCAACTGGTTGGGCATCCATCTGCCATATGGAGGGACCTGGGTTCAATCCCCAGGACCTCCCAGTAAAATAAAAAATATATATATAGAAGGTGCATGGGCTGCCAGGCTCTGTGTGCCGGTGAGCCGCCAGGCCCCGGGAGCCATGCAGCAAGATGATGACGTAACAGGAGAGACAAGACAAGATGCTCCGAAAGCTCTGAAAGCCAGGAACCGAGGTGGCGCAGGTGGCAGAACACCTCTCTCCTACATCGGAGGTCTCCAGGATTGAATCGTGGTGAACACTGGAGAAGGATAAGAAGAGATGGCAGGAAATGGACACAAAGAATTGCCCAGTGAATGGACACAAAACAGCAAAATGGGGAAGGGGGAGGTTTAAAATGGATAAAGTAAGTAAATAAATCTTTAAAAATAAATAAATAAAATGCTTACACTTTGTTCATCACGGGTTTTTGCATTGATTTTGTTTTTTAAAAATATTACATTAAAGTGTTATCTCAATTACTGTGCTTTTTTTTTTTAGTGTCCACTTAAATTTGTGTCCGATTTCCCTCACTCTAGGCTATGTCAGCCTGGTCACTTTTCATTAAAAAAAAAAAAAAAGGCTCTGCTAGTTTTAGTTTTACTTTTAAAACAAAACACCTATGTTGTAGCAATGAGAACTTCTAGTTCACCTCCACTTCTCACCATTTACCCAGGATTGCCTGTTCTCCGGTCTAGGAGGAGTTACAGCCGCCAGACACTAGGGGGCGGCAAAGAACATCTTCTAAAGCAGCGCCCTCACCTAAGATTGGTCTCAGGGCAAGTCCTTCCTCGGCCTAGACTTTGACAAAAACCCATTCGTTCGGTGATTTTCTACCTCGCTATACTCTCCTGTCTCAGTAAGGCTCCAAGTAGGTGAGCCAAATTCAGTATAAGAGAATGTTTGGGCTCTACTTCAAAATTACCCAAAGAAGACATATATATTTTTGGCTGCAATGCTCCGAAAGCCAATATCGAGATCCCATGGGGTTTGAGCGGATCAGACTTGTGTTTAACTCTGGCTTGTGCGATGCGGTGCAAGATACTTCGGTAAAGTGACCTTCTGAATTTACCTGGGGTTGTCCCAGCTTTTGCACTAAAAGTCCTGTGTCCTGGGAAACCCCTCTGTCCCTGGCTAGTCACTCTACGTGCATGACTCTCCATTTTTCCTGCCTGTAAAATTGAGATAATTCTAGCACTTACCTACAGTGTTGGTGGGAGAATTGAATGAGATGAAACTATACTCAGTAGATGCTGAAGAAAAACTAGCTAAGTTGTATTAACAAGTAACATTGTATATGGTTGCAATTCCAGGCATGGCCCAAGTCTCCCAAAAACCACTTAAAAGAAGTCCCAGCATTTTTATCATCCTGCTTATGCATTCCAATTAATTCCAAAAATATTTGCTGAGTGCTTAGCAGTTTAGAGGATGTGGGCATATTTTTTTTAAATGATGGACACTTCTCAGGTATGTTATGATCTTTACGGAACAGGGAGAGAAAGAAAGTATTTCTAGGGTAGAGAAAAAAATAATTCAAGCCTCCTGCCCTCATCCTGAAGGCCTTATTTCCTGGGTGGAGAGCAGTAATAATCTCCTCATTCATCTCCACAGCCCCAATTCAGTCTCCCCATTGCAATCCAATCGACAAACCATCAAACAAATCTTCTCAAGACAAGAGTTTGAATCGAGAGTTCAAAAGCCCAAAGCCTCCCTTCGCCTTGGCATTTTTTCTTTGTTTTACAGATTTTTGAGATTTTATTTTGTCTTCTGTTTTACATGGTGTTGTTTTACCTACTTGAACTCTCTCTCTCTACAAATATAAATATATATATATACTTTTATATTGTGGGAACATATATACAACCCAAAATTTCCAAACCTCATCCACTCCCAAGCATATCTATCATTCAGTGGGATTCATCACACTCACAATGTTATGGTCCCTTCACTACCATCTGTTACTAAAACTTTCCCATGTCCCCAAACAGAAACTCTATACCTTCTATGCGTTAATTCCCCACTTCCCCTCCCCAAACTGGGTAACCTGTACTCCACTTTCTAACTCTTTTTTATTCTATCTATTCCATAGAGGGGGAATCATACAATATCTGTACCTTTTCGCCTGCTTTATTTCACTCAGCATGATGTCTTTAAGGTTCATCCACGTAGTGACATGTATCAGCACTTCGTTCCTTTTTGTTAAAACAAATCAATTTTATTGATACATATTAGTAAAGCATACAATTCATCCAAAGTCTCTTTCAGGAAGCATACAGATGGCTCATGGTTTTTTATCCATTCTGTCAGCCTATATCTTTTTTTTTTTTTTTTAAGATTTTTTTTTTTTTGGCCCCCCCCCCCCTTGCTGCTTGTGCTCGCTGTGTCCATTTTGCTTTGCATTTTTCTGTGTCTGCTTGTCTCCCTTTGTTGGGTCATCTTGCTGTGTCAGCTCATGGAGCCAAGGGGACCGGCTTGCCCTCACCAGGAGGCCCTGGAAATCAAACCCAGGGCCTCCCATATGGTAAATGGGAGCCCAAACAATCGAGCCACAGCCGCTTCCATGCCTATGTCTTTTGATTGGGGAATTCAATCCTTTCACATTCAGTGATATTACTGTAAATGCATTACTCACTTCCACCATTTTATTCTTTGGTTTTCATATGTCATATCTTAATTTTGATTGTCTTTTTATTCTTTTGGTTACCCTTTCTGCTATTCTTTCTTCTATACTCTCCTCCAGGCCTCTCTCTCTCCTGTCTTTTTTTTTTTTCAGGTTGTAAGGCTTCCTTTGATACTTCCTGCAAAGTCATATTCTATTTTACGAACTCTTAGTTTTTGTTTTTGTGTGTGTGTGTGTGAATATTTTAAATTCACCTTCATATTTGAAGGACAATTTTGCTGTATAAAGAATTCTTGGTGGGCAGTTTTTTTTCTTTCAGTATCCTAATTGTATTATATCATTGTCTTCTCACTTCCATGGTTTCTGATGAGAAATATCAACTAAGTCTTCCTGGGCATCCCTTGTATGTGATGGTTTGCTTCTCCCTTGCTGCTCTCAGAAAAAAAATTTCTTTTGTTGTTTTTTGAGGTACTGGGGGTCAGGGAATGAACCTAGGACCTCATATGTGGGAAGCTGGCATTCAACCACTGAGCCACATTGGCTTCCCTGAGTAGGTTTTTTGTTTGTTTTGCTTTTTGTTTTGTTTTTGTTTTTTGTTTTTTCTTTCTCAGAAGGCATCAGGAACCGAACCCAGGACCTCCCATGTGGAACGCTAGCACTCAACTGCTTAAGCCAGGTCTGCTCCCTGCTCTCAGAATTTTCTCTTTATATTTGATATTTGACATTGTGAGTTGTATGTGTCTTGGAGTAGGTCTATTCACATTTATTCTGATTGGGGTACACTGCACTTCTTATACATGTAAGTTAATTTCATTCATGAAAGTTGGGAAATTTTCAGCTACTATTTCCTCAAATACTCTTTCTGTCCTCTTTCCCTTCTCTTTTCCTTCTGGAACTCCCATGACATGTATGTTGTATCATTTAACTCCTTGAGCCCCTGCTTTATTTTTTCCATTCTTTTCTCTCTTCAATTTCAGCTGTTCTGTCTTTGTTATCACTTTTTCTTTCTTCTCTCATTTCGAGTTTGCTGTTGCATGCCTCTAATATGTTTTTTTTTTTTTTTTAAAGATTTTATTTATTTATTCATTTATCCCCCCCTTGCTGCTTGCGCTCGCCGGGTCAGCCAACCACGCCATGCGGGCGGGCCCGCCCCCACCAGGAGGCCCCGGGAGCCGAACCCGGGGCCTCCCATATGGTAAACGGGAGCCCCACTGATTGAGCCACAGCCGCTTCCCTCTAATATGTTTTTTATCTCACCTATCATGTCTTGCATTCCCTGGAGCTCTGTTACTTTTTTTTTTTTTTTTAAGATTTTATTTATTTATTCATTTATCCCCCCCTTGCTGCTTGTGCTTGCTGGGTCAGCTAACCACGCCGCGCGGGCGGGCCTGCCCTCATCAGGAGGCCCCAGGAACCAAACCCGGGGCCTCCCATATGGCAAACGGGAGCCCCACTGATTGAGCCACAGCCGCTTCCCCTCTCTGTTACTTTTCTATTCAGGTTTTCAAATTCTTCTCTGTGCCTGCTCAGTGTCTCCTTCATGTCCTTTATCTCTTTAGATATATTGTCTTTCAACTCATTAATTTAATTTTAGAAATTTGTGTGCCTTTTGTTGATTACTTTTCTCATATTCTGCATCTCTTCTGGGGTTTTTATACATTCCTTTCCTTGAGCCATATCTTCCATTTTCTTAGTATGGCTTGTAATTTTTTGCTGATGTCTAGGCATCTAATTAAAGTAGTGAGTTTATTCTGATGCTCAATTTCTCTTTCTTTCTTGTAGGGATTGAGTGGTGGTAGGCTGTGTGTTATTGCTGTTCTTTGATTCTTGGTTCAACCTGTTCTGGGTCTTTTGGATTGTTCCTGCTAGTTGATCAAATCTGGGCTCTGGACCCAGTAATGGGTTGCACACCCATTCCCTAGGGCCTTGTTGAGGGACCTGTAAAGGCTGGAAAAAGCTTCTTACTTATTTACCTTTAATTTCCTAACATGTACTTCTTTGCTCTGCCAGCAGATGGCACTCTTTGGCAACCCTCTCATGTGTTTGCTGGTGAGAATGTGTTTGCTGCAACACAAACCAGGTCGATATGACAGAGGTTCCTGCCTGGAGGCTAAGAGCCTTGTAATTCAAACTTTCTCAGAAGCAGTTCTCCAGCCTTAACAACCAGTCAGTAGAGAGGGAGATTAGGTGGGTCCTATCTCTTTAGTCCCTTGCTGGCTCCCAAGGCAAACAATGGCACAGCCCCACCCGGTCTGGAAGTGCTCCTGGGACACAGCAAGCCAAAATTGTGGGTCAAAGCTGAGTCAGCCTTAGGCTGTGTCCCTCTCTCTTATCTTTCCTGGGAAGGTGGATCTCTGGGGGTCCCCTTGGTCTATAGCCACTGGCCCCGAGGCCTGAGAATTCAAAAGTGTCTGTGGTATTGGGGAAGTTGCTGGCAGTAGCAGCAACTGCTTTTTTTTTTTTTTTTTTTTTAAGATTTTATTTATTTATTTATCCCCCCCCTTGCTGCTTGTGCTTGTTGTGTCCATTTGCTGTGCGCTTTTCTGTGTCTGCTTGTCTCCCTTTGTTGGGCCGTCCTGCTGCATCAGCTCACCTTGCCGCACGGGCTGGCTTGCCTTCACCAGGAGGCCCCGGGAATCAAACCCCGGACCTCCCCTATGGTAAACGGGAGCCCTATCGATTGAGCCACATCCGCTTCCCCAGCAATTGCTTTTAACTCACAGTTTTGCCGTCATGATTCTTTTCCTTTGTCGCACTCTCTTCTTGGTATTGACCAGCCTGTCCCTGATGTCCTAAACCCTAGAAGATTTTTTTCCAGGCCCCATTTCATTCCTTTTTAAGGCTGAAGAATATTCCATTGTATGGATCTACCACAGTTTATTTATCCATCCATCTGTTAATGGACCAAGGGTTGCCTCCGCCTTTGCTGTTGTGAATAAAGCTGCTGTGGACATTGGTGTAAGTCTGTCTGCATCTCTGTTTTCAATTCTTTTGTTTTCAATTCAATACCTGGGGGAGGGATTGCCAGGTCATACGGTATTTCTTTTTCTTTTTTTTAAGTATTTGAGAATGCCTTTATTTATTTATTTATTTATTTTGGAAAAAATGTTAGGAGGTACTGGGGGATTGAACCGAGGGCCTCATACATGGGAAGCGGGCGCTCAGCCACTTGAGCTACATCTGCTCCCCTCATAGGGTATTTCTCTGTTTAAATTTCCAAGCAACTGCCAAACTGCTTTCCAAAGTGGCTGCCCCATTTATATTCCCACTAACACTATACTAAGTTTCCGTTTTCTCCCAGCACTTGCTATTTTCCCTTTTTAAAATAATAGCCATCCTAGTGGGTATGAGGTGGTAGAACAATTTTTTAAAGCTTTTTTGAGATATAATTAACATACAATAAGCTGCGCATATTTAAAATGTACAATTTGATAAGTTTTGACATAGGTATGTGCCTAGGACACCATCACCACAATCAAGATAATGAAAATTTACATTGCCCCAAAAGTTTCCTTGTGCCCCTTTTAGATCCCTCTCTCCCAACCCTCACCACACTCCCACTCCCAAGAAAACACTGACTTGCTTTCTGTCACTGTAGATTAGTTTGCATATTCTAGAGATTTATATAAATGGAAATATACAGTATGTTCTTTTTTAACCTGGCTTCTTCCACGCAGCATGTTTTAAGATTCATTCCTGTTTTCACATGTATCAATAGTTGCTTTTTATTGCTGAATTCTATTCCAGTGACTGCAAATAGTATAATTTGTTTATCTTTTCACCTGCTAATGGACATTTGGGTTGGTTCCAGTTTGGAGCCATTACAGATAAAGCTGCTATGAGCATTCTTGTACAAGTCTCAGCAGGGACACATATTTCCTTTCCTTCTGGGTAGATATTTAGGAGTAGAATGGCAAGATCATTTGGCAGTGTTTGTGCAACTTTTTAAAAAAATATGATATATATACACAACGTAAAATTTCCCAGTTTAACCACTTTGAGGTATATAGATCTTTAACTTTTAAGAAACTGCTAAACTGTTCTCCAAAGTGGCTACACTGTTTTACATTTTCATGAGCAGTGCATGAGTGTTTCAGTTTCTCCACATCCTTATTAATCATGGGTATGAGTCAGTATTTTTAATTTTAACCATATTTATGGATGTGAGGTGATATCTTGTTGTGGTTTTAACTTGCGTATCTCTAATAGCTAATGGTGTTAGCATCTTTTCATGTGTATATTTGCCATCCATATAGTTTTGGTGAAGTGTCCATTCAAAAAATTTTTTTCAATTACAGAATTTTAGGTTAACAGAAATATCATGCAGAAAGTACAGAGTTCTCATATACACCCCCCACCCACACACACACACACACACATTAATGATGTTAAACATCGTTTCATGTGCTTATTGGCCATTTGAATATTTTCTTTGGAGAAATGTCTATTCAAGTCCTTAGCCCATTTTTAATTGGGATGTTTAGCTTTCTGTTGAGTTGTAGGACTTCTTTATATATTCTGGATATTAAAGCCTTATCAGATATATGGTTTCCAAATATTTTCTTCCATTCTGCAGGTTGTCTTTTCACTTTCTTGATAATGTCCTTTGATGCACAAAAGTTTTTAATTTTAATGCAGAAAGGTTTTTTTTTTTGTTTTTTTTCGTTTTTTTTTTAAGATTTTATTTATTTATTCATTTATCCCCCCCTTGCTGCTTGTGCTCTCTGGGTCAGCTAACCATGCCGTGCGGGCTGGCTTGCCTTCACCAGGAGGCCCCGGGAACCGAACCCGGGGCCTCCCATATGGTAAATGGGAGCCCTACTGATTGAGCCACAGCCGCTTCCCTGGAAAGGATTTTTAATTCTGATGAAAATTAAACCTTTTTTCTCTTTTGTTGCTCATGCTTTTGGTGTAAAGTCTAGGAATCCATTGTATAAGACAAGGCCCTGAAGATGCTTCTCTATGTTTTCTTCTAAGAGTTTTATAGTTTTGGTGCTTGTATTTAGGTTTGTGATGTATTTTTAGTTGATTTTTGTATGGGAGGTAAAGGTCTACCGTCATTCTTTTTTTTTTTTTTTTTTAAAGATTTTATTTATTTATTCATTTATCCCCCCCTTGCTGCTTGTGCTCGCTGGGTCAGCTAACCACGCCTTGCGGGCGGGCCTGCCTTCACCAAGAGGCCCCGGGAACCGAACCCGGGGCCTCCCGTATGGTAAACGGGAGCCCTACTGATTGAGCCACAGCCGCTTCCCTACCGTCATTCTTTTGCATATAGATATCCAGTTTCCCCAGCACCATTTGTTGAAGACAATTCTTTCCCCATTGAGTGGATGTGGCACTGTTGCCAAAAATCTGTTGGCCATAGATGTGAGGGTTTATTTCTGAGCTCTCAATTCAATTTTGTTGGCCTATATGTCTGTCCCTTTGCCAGTACCACGCTGTTTTGATCACTGTAGCTTTGTGATATATTTTTAAATTGGGAAGTATAAGTCCTTTAACTTTGTTTTTTGTTTTCAGTGTGGTTTTTGCTATTTGGGGTCCCTTAGTCTTCCATATAAACTTTCTGATTGGTTTTGCCATTTCTACAAAGAAGGTTGTTAGAATTTTGACTGGGATTGTATTGAATCTATAAATTACTTTGGGTAAAATTGACATCTTAAAGATATTTAGAGGGAAGCGGCTGTGGCTCAATCAGTAGGGCTCCCGTTTACCATACAGGAGTCCCCGGGTTCGGTTCCTGGGGCCTCCTGGTGAAGGCAGGCCTGCCTGCACGGCGTGGTTAGCTGACCCGGCGAGCGCAGGCAGCAAGGGGGGAAAAATGAATAAATAAATAAAATCTTTAAAAAAAAAGATATTTAGACTTCCAATCCATGAATATAGTATATCCTTCCATTTATTTAGGTATTTGATTTCTTTTAGAAATGTTTTATAGTTTTCCACGTACAAATCCTTCACATTCTTGATTAAATTTATTCCTAGATATTTGATTCATTTAGTTCTATTGTAAATGGAATTCTTTCTTGATTTCCTTTTCAGATTGTTCGTTACCATTGTATAGAAATACTACTGGCGGGAAGCGGCTGTGGCTCAATCAGTAGGGCTCCCATTTACCATATGGGAGGCCCCGGGTTCGGTTCCCGGGGCCTCCTGGTGAATGCAAGCCCGCCCGCACGGCGTGGTTAGCTGACCCAGCGAGCACAAGCAGCAAGGGGGGGATAAATGAATAAATAAATAAAATGTTTAAAAAAAGAAAAAAAGAAACACTACTGGGGGGCAGATGTGGCTTAAATGGTTGGGCGTCTGTCTGCCATTTGGAGGGACCTGGGTTCGATCCCGGGACCTCCTGGTAAAATGAAAAATATGTATATGGAAGGCGCATGGGCTGCCAGGCTCTGTGTGCCGGTGAGCCGCCAGGCCCCAGGAGCCACGCAGCAAGATGATGACGTAACAAGGGAGAGACAAGACGAGATGCTCTGAAAGCTCTGAAAACCAGGAACCGAGGTGGCGCAGGTGGCAGAACACCTCTCTCCCACATCGGAGGTCTCCAGGATCAAATCCTGGTGAAGACTGGAGGAGAAGGATGGGAGGAGATGGCAGGAGACAGACACAGAGAATTGCCCAGAGAATGGACACAAAACAGCAAAATGGGGAAGGGGGGGTTTAAAATGGATAAAGTAAATAAATAAATCTTTAAATAGAAACACTACCGAGTTTTGCATGTTGCTCTTGTACCCTGCCACTTTGCTGAATTCATTTATTGGCTCTAGTAGTGTTGTGGGTTTTTTTAGGATTTTCTATAGGATCATGTCATCTGCAAATAAGGAGAGCTTTACTTTTTCCTTCCTAATTTGGATGTCTTTTTTTTCTTTTTCTTGCCTAATTGCTCTGGCAAGAACTTCCAGTACTATGTTGAATAATAGTGGTGACACTGGCCATCCTTGTCCTGTTCCTAATCTTAGAAAGATTTCAGTCTTTCACCATTGAGTATGATATTAGCAGTGGGTTTTCATTTGAGGAAGTTCCTTTCTAGTTCTAATTTTCTAAGGGTTTTTATCAGGAAGCGATGCTGGATTTTGTCAAATTCCTTTTCTGCATCAATTGAAATGATCATATGTTGGTTTTTTTTCTCCTTTGTTCTATTAATGCAGAGTATTACATTAATTGATTTTCTTATGTTGAACCACTCTTGCATACCTGGAATAAATTGCATCTATATTCATAAGGGATATTGGTCTCTAATATTCTTTTCTTGTGTTAGCTTTACATGGCTTTGGTATTAGGGTGATGTTGGTTTTATAGAAGGAGTTAGGAAGTATTTCCTCCTCTTTTTTTTTTTTTTTTTTTTGTGGTTGAGTTTGGGAAGGATTAGTATCAATTTTTCTTTGAATATTTGGTAAAGTTCATCAATAAAACCATCTGGAACAAGACTTTTCTTTTTTGGAAGGTTTTCTTTTCCCCCTCTGCTATATATTTCTTTTTGAAATAATTTCAAACTTAAAGCACAGTTGCAAAAATGAAACAAAATCCATACAGAGAACTCCAAATATTTCCCACCAGACACCCTGATCTACCAATATCAACATTTTCCTTTTTGGGAGGTTTTAAATTACTGTTTCAACCTCCTTACTTGTTATTGGTCTGCTGAGATCTTCTATTTCTTTTTTTTTTTTTTTTTTTTTAAAGATTTTTTTAATTTATTCATTTATCCCCCCCTTGCTGCTTGTGCTCGCTGGGCCAGCCAACCACGCCGTGCGGGCGGGCCCGCCCTCACCAGGAGGCCCCGGGAACCGAACCCGGGGCCTCCCACATGGTAAACGGGAGCCCTACTGATTGAGCCACAGCCGCTTCCCTTCTATTTCTTTTTGAGTCAGTTTAGATAGTTTGTGTGTTCCTAGGAATTTGTCCATTTCATCAAGGTTGTCTAATTTGTTGGCATACAAAAGTTCATAATATTCTCTCATAATCCTTTTTATTTTTACAGGGTTGGTAGAAATGTCCTCCCTTTGATTTCTGATTTTTTGTTATTTGAATCCTTTCTCTCTTTTTTCTTTGTCAGTATAGCTAAAAGTTTGTCAATTTTATCGATCTTTTCAAAAGATCCACCTATAGGTTTCATTGATTCTATCACTTTTATTATTTCCTTCCTTTTGCTCACTTTGGGCTTGATTTTTTCTTCTTTGTTCTAGTCCTTCTATATGTCAGATTAGGTACATTATTTAGAGACTTCATTTTTTTTTTTTTTTTTTTTTTAGTTTTTTTTTTTCATTTCATTTTATTTTTTGAGGTACTGGGGACCGAGAATTGAACCTGGGACCTCACATGTGGGAAGCCAGCACTCAACCACCAAGCCACATCGGCTCCCCTGAGTTGGCTCCCCTGAGTTGGCTCCCCTGAGTTGGCTCCTTCACCTGTCTTGCTTGTTGTCTGTTTTTGGTTTTCCTTAGGAGGCACTGTGAACCAAACCCGGGATCTCCCATGTGGGAAGCAGGCACCCAAGTGCTTGAGCCACATCTGCTCCCCCTTCTTTTTTAGTGTAAGCATTTAGAGCTATAAATTTCCCTCTGTGCACTGCCTTTACTGCCTACTATAAGTTTTGGTATGTTGTGTTCTCATTTTCATTAATCTTAAGACATTTCCTGATTTCGCTGGTGATTTCTTCTTTGACTTACTGGTTAAGAGTATATTGCTTAATTTCCACATTTTTGTGAATTTTCCAGTCTTCTCTTTCTTATTGTGGTCAGAAAAGTTACTTTATATGATTTAAATATATTTTTTTAACTCATTGAGACTTCTCTTGTACTCTAACATGTGGTCCGTCCTAGAGAATTATCTGTGTGCGCTTTAGAAGAATGTGCATGTTGCTGTTGCTGAATAAATTGTTCTCTATATCTACCAGGTCTGGATGGTTTATATTATTGTTCAAGTCCTCTATTTCCCTATTGATCTTCTATCTAGCTTCTATCCATTATTGAAAGTGATATATTTAAGTTTTCTATTATTAATGTACAGCTATCAATTTCTCCTTTCAAATTTGTCAATATTTGCTTCTTATATTTTGGGTCTATGTTATTAGGTGCATATACGTTTATAATCATTACATCTTCTTGATGAATTGACCCTTTTATTAATATTTAGCATCTTTCTTTGTCCTTTTTTAACAGTTTTTGACTTAAAGTCTATTTTTTTCTGACTTCAAGATTACTTTTTTTTTTTTGAGATACCGGGAACTGAACCCGGTATCTCATGTGTGGGAAGCCAGTACTCAACTACTGAGCCACATCAGCTTCCCTGAGTTGGTTTTGTTTGTTTTGCTTGTTGTTCATTTTTGTTTTTTTCAGGAGGCACTGGGAAGCGAACCCAGGAACTCCCATGTGGGAGTAGAGAGCTCAACTGCTTGAGCTACATCTGCTCATCCTAAGATTACTTTTTTTCCCTATCTGGTTGCCTCATTGTCTTTTTGTTGCGTCGCTTTGCTGCACAGGGGCCTGTGCCTCTCTGCACCATGCAGGTCTGGGGTGCCTTTTTCCTTTTCTTTTTTTTTTTTTTTTTACCAGGAGGTCCTGGGGATCGAACCCAGGTCCTCCATATGGTAAACAGGAGCTCAATTGCTTGAGCCACAGCCACTTCCCCTAAGATTACTTTTTTTTTTATATTTTTATTTTTATTTTTATTTTTTTTAAATTTTACTGGGAGGTCCCGGGGATCGAACCCAGGTCCCTCCATATGGCAGACGGACGCCCAACCATTTGAGCCACATCTGCCCCCACCTAAGATTACTTTTGATTACTATTTGCTTGGTGTCTTGAGTTTGCCAGAGCTGTTATCACATATACCACTCAATGGCTTGGCTTAAACAATGGGAATTTATTGGCTCATGATTTTGAGGGTAGAAGCCCAAAATCAAGATATTGGAATGGACTGCCTTCTTCCCAAAGAATTGTAGCATTCTGGAGCTGGCTGATGGCAATCCTTGGATTTCCTTGGCTTACCTCTGACTCCATCACATGGCCATGTCCTCTCTTTTCCCACTTCTGTGACTTACTATTTCTCTTCATAAGGCCTCTAGTAATTCAGATGAAGGCCCACACTGATTCATTTATTCACACTCTAACTAAAAATAACATCTTCAGGAGGTCTCATTTACAATGGGTTCACACCCACAGGACTGCAGATTAAAATTAAGAACATGTTTTTCTCTGGGATACATAACTCAATCTATCACACATGGACTGTTTTTCCCCATCCTCCCACTTTCAACCTACTTGTTTCTTTGAGTTTAACTGAATCTCTTGTAAACAACATATACTTAAGTCATGTTTATTTGTTTGTTTGTTTTAATCCATTTTGCTAATCTCTGCCTTTTGCCTGGAGAGTTTAACTTTTTTACATTTAAAGTAACTACTAATAATTCAGGGCTTTCTTCTGTCATTTCACTCTTTGGTTTTATAAGTTTTACACCTTTTTGTCTTTTAACTCTTCTTTTTCTGCTTATTTTTGTATTTTGTTGATCTTTTGTACTGAGCCCTTTAAAATCCCTTCTCATTTCCTTCTCTGCATCTTTTTTTCTGATATTTTCTTTGTGTTTACCATGGGGCTTAAATTTACCATCCTAAATCTAAAACAAACTCATTTGTTTCATTATCAGTCTACCTTCAACAGCATACATAAATTATGTTTCTATAGCCCTCTGTCTCCCAACCTTTATTTAGTTCTTGTTCAAAAGTTACATATTTTTACATTGTGGGTCCAAAAGCATTGATTTAGCATTACTTTTTTCTGTACTTACATTTTACATCCTGTAGGAAGTAAAAAGTGCATTTACAAACCAAAAATACAACAGTACTGGCATTTATATTCACTCGTTATTACTTTACTGGAGATCTTCATTTCTTCATGCAGTTTCAATCCATTGTTAATATCCTTTCCTTTAAACCTGAGGAACCGGGGTCGGCTGTGGCTCAACTGGTTGGGTGTCCGTCTCCCATATGGAGGGACCCGGGTTCGATCCCTGGGACCTCCCGGTGAAAAAAAAAAAAAAATAAACCTGAGGAACTCCCTTTAGCATTTCTTTTTTTTTTTTTTTTTTAAAGACTTATTTACTTTATCCATTTTAAACTCCCCCTTCCCCATTTGCTGTTTTGTGTCCATTCACTGGGCAATTCTCTGTGTCTGTTTCCTGCCATCTCTTCTCATCCTCCTCCTCCAGTCTTCATCAGGATTTGATCCTGGAGACCTCCGATATAGGAGAGAGGTGTTCTGCCACCTGTGCCACCTCGGTTCCTGGCTTTCAGAGCATCTCATCTTGTCTCTCCCCTGTGTCTCTCCCCTGTTACGTCATCATCTTGCTGCATGGCTCCCGGGGCCTGGCGGCTCACCGGCACACAGAGCCTGGCAGCACATGCGCCTTCTATATATATATTTTTTATTTTACCGGGAGGTCCTGGGGATCGAACCCAGGTCCTTCTATATGGCAGATGGATGCCCAACCATTTGAGCCCCATCCACCCCCCTTTAGCATTTCTTATAGGGTAGTCTAGTGGTGATGAAGTTCCTCAGCTTTTGTTTATCTGGGAATGTCTTAGTCTCTCCCTCTTTTTTTTTTTTTTTTTTAAGAGGTACCACCGAAGATTGAACCCAGGACCTTGTATATGCAAAGCAGGTGCTCAACCGCTGAGCTACACCTGTTCCCTCATTTTTAAATTTTTTCTCCCTCATTTTTGAAAGACAGTCTTGCCAGATATAGAATTCCTGGTTGGCATTTTTTTTTTTCTTTCAGCACTTTAAATATGTCATCCCACTGCCTTCTTGTTGCTGTGGTTTCTGATGAGAAATTGGCACTTAATCTTATTGAGACTCCCCTATACATAATACATTGCTTCTCTCTGGTGGCTTTCAGAATTATCTCTTTATCTTTGCATTTGACAATTTGATTATAATATATCCGAGTTTGGGTTTATTTGGGTTTGTCATGTTTGGAGTTCCTTGAGGTTTTTGGGGGAATGCATTATTTTTTTTACAACAGGGCCTCAAGCAAACTTTCAAGTCTCATAAACAAACCAGACAACTCCCTTGCTCAAACATGTCCTATGTCTTTCTTCCTCCATGTTATTACTCACACTTTTTCTTAAGTTGTAGTGCCCCACCTCATTCCTGCCTGTTTTTTTTTTTTTTTAAAGATTTATTTACTTTTTATTTATTCCTGTCCCCCCTTCCCGCTTGCTGTCTGTGTCCATTAACTGGGCAATCCTCTGCGTCTGTTTCCTGCCTTTTCTTCTCATCCTTCTCTGCTAGTCTTCACCAGGATTCCATCCTAGGGACCTCCGATGTGGGAAGGAGGCACTCTGCCACCTGCACCACCTCAGTTCCTAGTTTCCAGCATGTCTTGTCTTGGCTCTCTCCTGTGTCTCTCCCTTGCTGCATCATCATCTTGCTGCATGGTTGGCGGGGCTAGGCTTGCTGCCTGTGAATGCGGGCTGGTGGCCCGCCTGCATGCCTTCTATTTTTATTTTACCAGGAGGTCCCAGGAGCGAACCCAGGCCCTCCATATGGCAGACAAACGCTCAACCACTTGAGCCACATCCGCCCCCTCATTCCCTGCCTGTTAAACAAACTTCTATTAGGCCTTACTGGGTCCTCCACTTGTATTAGGAGAGCTCTTCCTTCTCTTATTTAATTTCTACTATTCTTACAGCATTTTTCAATTTAGAATAACTTACAGACCATGTTCTTGATTTTGGAGAAAGGTTGTATATATCATTTGTGTGTGTGTGTATTTTTTTCTTTTTTATTAATCACTTCTTTATATTTCCTCTGATTCCTTGCATGTAGTCAACAAATGTTTATTGAATTGAACTCAGAATTCTAATTTTAGTCTCTGTATCCCGGCTTTGCTAGTTTTTAGTTGTGTGAGATTGGACAAGTTATTTAATCAATTTATCTAAGCCCCAGTTTCCTCATCAGAAAAATGAGGAAAAAAAAAAAAAAGATAATGAACTCAAAGAGCATATACTTTATAGTAGACTATCACAAGGATAAAATAAGATAATGAACTTGGAGTCAAGTTTATTACTAGAAGGAAAGCTAAAAGATGTAACACGGGACTGTATAAGATAGCGAAAACTTATATGGAATATGAATATGGGTAATATTGCATATATGACTGTTTTTACAAAATATAAATACAAATAGATGAAAACAGAATAGTAGCTATGTATGGCAGGGGAAACAAAGAGAGCTTGAGAGGTGATGAGCTTGTCTGTTTTGTGTTTTTTATTATTATTATTGGAATAATGAAAATGCTCTAATAATGATTGAACTGATGAATGCACAACTATGTGATTATACCAAACACCATTGATTGTACACTTTGGATGTATTTATGCTCTATTAATATGTATCAGTAAAATTGATTAGTTAAAAAAAAAAAAGAGGCAGTTAAACCTCCAGTTTCACCAAACCTTCTGAATACAGCAGATCATATTGGAAAAAAAAAAAAAAAGATAATGAACTCAGAGAACTTAGCACTGTGCTAGGCACTATAGGGGCTGTGGATTGTCTGGGAAGAAAAAGATCTATGTAGGATGGGGCAATAGCAGAGGTCTTCCTGGAGGAAGTCAGAGGTGAGCTAGTATATAAATAGACGAAGATAAGAAAGAAGACAATCTAGGCAGAGGAACCAAGCTGAACAAAAAATTAAGAAGAAACAAGAGGGGGCGGATGTGGCTCAAGTGGTTGGGCGTCCGTCTGCCATTATGGAGGGACCTGGGTTCAATCCTCAGGACCTCCTGGTAAAATAAAAAATATATATATAGAAGGCGCATGGGCTGCCAGGTTCTGTGTGCCGGTGAGCCGCCAGACCCCGGGTGCCATGCAGCAAGATGACGATGTAACAGGGGAGAGACAAGACGAGATGCTCCGAAAGCTCTGAAAACCAGGAACTGAGGTGGCCCAGGTGGCAGAACACCTCTCTCCTACATCGGAGGTCTCCAGGATCCAATCCTGGTGAAGACTGGAGGAGGAGGATGGGAGGAGATGGCAGGAGACAGACACAGAGAATTGCCCAGCGAATGGACACAAAACAGCAAAATGGGGAAGAGGGGGTTTAAAATGGATAAAGTAAATAAATAAATCTTTAAAAAAAAAAAAAGAAGAAACAAGAAAGAGCAGAGTGTGCTGAGGACAGGGCTGGTTGTAAGTCCTGGGTAATACTTTTGGAGAGATTCCCCAAGAAGAGAGACTGAAACAGGAGAAGGACAGGAGAGGAAATTTTCTGGGAGTATGGGTTAGCAGATTGGAGGGAAGGGAAATCAGTCTCTAGTGGTTTTCTGAAGGTTTCTGCCCTTGGGTTTGCCCCTTTCAGCAACAGCAACAAGACTGGAAGTGGTGGCCAGTTTGATAGGTGACAGAATTGAATCAGCAATGGTTTTTCAGCAAGTTGCAGCAAAAGCTAGAAATGGGCAAAATGCCAATTAGCTGCTAATTAAGACATACTTTTGTATTAAAGGATTAATTACAGAAGTGCAATGAAGAATGAAGTTGCCTTAGTATCAATGTGTAGAGTAAAAGCTCTTGGGGGAGGAGATGGAAAGGGTTGGTTATAAAATAGTCAATTTGAGCAAAGGGTCAGTGTAGCAACTAAATTTGCTAGTGTAATCATATAGTGTACTAAGAAATGTAGGGGTCAAGGTCAAGGAAGTTTATGGTCTCACTATATTTTGCAGTGGTCAGATCACACTTGAATATTTATTAAGTACATTTGGGTTGCAAGCAACAGAAACCCGACTCAGAAGGGAGTGTATCAGCTCACAGGGGTAATCTCAAATGGTGCTCCTCCCAGATTTCCTTCAGAGGTCAGTGTACTTATCCCCCGGCTGCTGTGAGTGTTGGCTGCTAAGGGCTCCCAACTGCCTGCAATCCCAGAGAACTGTCCTCAGCTGAAGGGAGTGGTCTTGGGACCTTACCCCTCCCATGGTCCACAGCCAATGGCTGACTAATACTGGGGTACAAAAAGCTGCCCCATTGGCTCAAGGGCTAAGTCTGTGGTGTAGTTTATGCTCAAGAGTCTTATGGATCAGGCTGAAAGACTTGTCCTGAGACCACGGCCTTGCTCTGCTCTTTCCCTTCTCCTGTCCTGCTAACTCCCTCCCTTATAGGTTTTTCCCCAAGAGGCTTCCCTCAATAACTCTCATTCACTTGATCTGTCTGAGAAGCTCTATTTCTTGGGAGCCTGAGCTAAGACACGCACAAAATTGAAAAGCCAGAAAATAGCTGGATCCAAGTTCTCGGACAGAGTCATCAGCTGATGCAGCCTTTATCTGTATCTTGGCTCTGCTTTGGCTTTATTCTTTTTTTTCAAAGATTTTATTTATTGATTGATTTATCCCCCCCTTGCTGCTTGTGCTTGCTGTGTCCATTTGCTGTGCATTTTTCTGTGTCTGCTTGTTTCCCTTTGTTGGGTTGTCTTGCTGCGTCAGCTCACCTCGCCGCGTGGGCTGGCTTGCCTTCACCAGGAGGCCCCTGGAATCGAACCTGGGGCCTCCCATATGGAGCCCTATTGATTGAGCCACATCTGCTTCCCTTTTTTTTTTTTTTTTTTGGCTTTATTCTTAAGCAAATTCTCCCCCCAGGAACTTCTCTGTTAAATCCAGTTAACTGTACAGTTCTGTAATCCTAGTCCAAACAGAACTTCTCCTCAGTAGTTCCAACAAATGCCCCAGGACTCATTCTGATTGGGCTGTCTTGGATCACATGGCTTTCCCTAAATCAACCATTACAAATGGGGGTGGGGTGGGTGCAGTGCTTTGATTGGTCACAAATGGGGGAATGGGTGGAGCCTGTGGGGAAGTATACATGACCACCATCTTTTTTTTTTTTTTAATTTTTTTTTTTAATATCATTTTTTTTTTTTTTTTAAGATTTTATTATTTATTTATTCATTTATCCCCCCCTTGCTGCTTGTGCTCCCCGGGCCAGCCAACCACACCGTGCAGGCGGGCCTGCCCCCACCAGGAGGCCCCGGGAACCGAACCCTGGGCCTCCCACATGGTAAACGGGAGCCCTACTGATTGAGCCACAGCTGCTTCCCTATGACCACCATCTTAAAATAGTTGGAATGTTGTCATGACAAAGCTGGATCAGAGATCTGTGAAACTTTAGAGGACAACGTTGGGATCTAGGATCAGAAATTAGAGAAGGGCAGATCATCCATAAGAAATATATACAAACAATTCATATATATAATTTAAATTGTTCCAAAAATGAATAGGCCTCTTTATGAGGTTGTGAGCTTACCACGTCTGGGAAGATTGATGTGCAGTCCCAGCTGTGAATGGGTATATTGCTCCTTCTATGACTAATAAAATATACTTGTGCTTCCTTCTCACCTACTTGGCTTTTTCACTCGTGCTGCCTCTAGGTGACCGCTACCTGGAATGTCCTACCTGGGTCTTGTCTTGGGGATACCTGGTCACCCCAATCATTCCTACAGGCAGCGCTTTCTCCTCTGAGGCTCACTTCTGCATTCTTGGTGTTAGTCATGACATGTCATTCCAGTCACCTCATTAGAAACCTTAACTTTCCCCAGCTGGGATTAAGTGCCCCCAGGACAGTGACTGTATCTGGATTCTCTTACCCCTTCAGTGTCCTACTTATGGTGGGATGGGGATGTCTCAAGAAATATTTGTTGAATAAATAACTTTATCAGGGCTTTTGTGGAAGAATTCTTGCCTTAGAGAAAGGTGTGTGACTAAAGGATCACATGGATCCTGTCTAACTCCAAGATTCTATGATTAGCCCAAGGTACTGAACCTGAGGCTGACTTAAAGATGAATAATTGGGAATACCCAAGGCCACTTCAGTTCCTGCAGATGTTGGAGAGGCATCCTCTTGTGCCTTTCCTCTGAGAGTTACACCAATGGGAAGTCAGGGAGACCCTTGGGGGGAGGGGACAGAGAGGGAGAACAGAACAGGAGATTAGAGTGACACTTTATTCTGGGATGTAAAGTGAGTTGCCCAGTCTTTTTTTTTTTTTTTTTTTAAAGATTTTATTTATTTATTCATTTATCCCCCCCTTGCTGCCTGTGCTCGCTGGGTCAGCCAACCACGCCGTGCGGGCGAGCCTGCCTTCACCAAGAGGCCCCGGGAACCGAACCCGGGGCCTCCCATATGGTAAACGGGAGCCCCACTGATTGAGCCACAGCCGCTTCCCAAGTTGCCCAGTCTTTGTGCCTTTGCTCTGCTCCTCTGGAATCTGCTCTCTTCTCCCTCTAGCTACTGTTACTCCTACTCTAGTGGTTTTCTGAAGGTCATCCCCAGAAAGGCTTTGGACAGCATTTTCCCTTCTTTTCCATCCCACCAGTTTGGAGATATTTCTCATTTTCAGGTCTCCCTCCCCTTGCTGGGGACTGGGGTGGGGGTGAGCCAAAGGGCCTGCTTCCACCACGGCCCTTACCGCAACGGACCTTGCTCTACTTGTTTCTCCCTCCCTTTATTTAGCCTGCATTCTTTCTCCTTGTTGAAGACATGTACCAGGTCTTGCTGATTGTGTGGCTCTGTGCCTAACGCAGGGGACACACACGTTGGCTACATGAATGGATGCCAGAAGGAGTAAGACATCAGCATTTTAGTAATCGTAGAAATCAAAATCGTTGGGAGTCATCCAATCCAGCTCTCCCTTTCACAGATGCTCTTTCGGGAGTGTCCGTCCAGCTGCTCAGGGTCCGTCCAGCCCTGCTTCTTTCCACAGCCGAAAGCACTTCTACAGTTGATCTCAACATTCTAGGCTGTAGGGAGGGGTAGGAGGTGCCCAGGTCGATCCTCCCTTATACCGTCGGGGAAACTGACTCAGAAACCAGGCAGCAGGCCTTGCTGGGGCGGGGGCTGTAACGGGAATTCAGGGCTCCGCGCCAGTGCGTAATTTATTGTGGCTCCTCTTGGGCAGCGTGAATATGAAATAACCGACTTAAGAGCCCCCGGCGAGGGCCCGCCTGCCCCCGAGAAGGATCGGGATGGGCTCGGGAGGATCAATGCAGCAAGAACTCGCCGCTGGGCATTGACCCTTGGCAACTCGGCAGGTCCAGCCCGGTCCACCGCCCTTTTCTTGACGGGGTGACCAATGAACTGCGGCCACTTTCAGGCCCCGGCGCCCCGCCTCCGGCCGGTCGCCGATCTCCTCCCACCTCCTTGCCGCGGCTCGGCCACTTCCAGACTCCTTCGGCGATGAGGTCATCTCCCCGCTGCCCATTGGCTGCGCCGTGCTGTCAGTCACAGGAAGTCCCGCCGCTGTCCTAGCCTCCCTCGTTCCTTTCCCTGCCCCTCCCTCCCTTAGCCTGGCTGCGCTCGGCCCCGACAAGGCCTCTGATTGGCCAGCGCCGGCTGTCACTCCTCCGGCGGGCGGAGTGGGGAGGCGGGAGGCGGGAGGCGGGTGTGGTGGGAGGGCCCGCAACTTCCGTGGCTGAGAGGAGCCGGCGGCGGCCGTGGCTGAGGTGGCCGCGGTGGCGCGAGCGACCGTTCCATCCTCCCCACCCCCTCGGCTCCGCTCGCCACACGCCCTCCGCTCGCGCCGACTTCTCTCCGGCTCCGCGCGCCTTGGCCGGTGGAGCCTCGGGAGGAGACGTGAGCGGTGAGAGCGGGAGCAGGGAAAGCCGCGGAGCCCGGGCCAGGAGGAGAGCGCGGCGGTGAGTGGGAGTCGGGCAGGGAACCCCTCCCCTCCCCTCCCCCTCCCCTCCCCTCCCTTCCCCCTCCCCTCCCCTCCCTCCCCCCCCCCCCCCCCCCCCCCTCCCCTCCCCCTCCCCCTCCGCAGCCCCAGCCCCGCCTCGAGCATCCTTTATCTTCGCGACCCGGCAGCGCGCGCCCTTCGGGGGATCGGGCGGGGCCGGCCTCGCGCCCCCCGCCTCGTTCCTGCCGCCGACCGGCCCCTCCCTTCTGGGCCCGGGTCTCTGAGCCCGGCCAGCGGGGACCCAGGCGGGCACCTGTGCGCTGCCTGGTCCGCGAGGCGCTGAGGTCCTCGCCCTCTCTGCGCCCGGGGTGTGTTTTGACTGCAGGCCCGGGGTGTCTGGGCGCTTTCTCCGGGATCTTGTGCAAGCTCTCAGGATCCATGTGCAATTCCCAGGATTCCCAGGCAAGCGAAGCTCACCTGGACTTGGTGATGCCTGTGTAGCAACCCGAATGTCGTCCGGTGTGCAGGGCTCTGTGCAGATTCGAAACTTAACTGCCAAGAGCTTTGCCCTCTAAGAAAGCGTCTGTCTGTCGGGACACTTTGATTGCTTTCCTCGTTCTACCATAAGAAAGCATTGATAACTCAGTAGTGGCTAAGCCTGAGACTTTGGAATCGCTCTACGAGACCTGCCTTTTGCGGAGGCAGTTTAGGCTTCAGTTTTCTCGTCTGATTCAGATGAGGATAATAATATCTATCCCATTGGGTTTTTGTGGGTATTAAATGAAATAATGCACATAAAATATTTGGCACAGTGCCTAGCGTATAGTAAGGGCCCAAGAAATGCTTGCTGTTATGATATTGAGAGTGGCTGGTCTAGTTAGCGTATATTTAAACACTGACCCAGCTTGGTTTTGTCAAGATTTCGTTCTGTTTTCCCCCTTTTATGTAGCACAAATAAAGGCCAGTTTGGTGGACAGTTAACTGCTTGCCAGCTTATATTTGGCATGAGGTGCATCCATACAGGAATGTGAAATATGTCATTTAAATGTAATAATGAAATTACATCTATGCTTTATGTTATTGCATAGTTTTAAGCCCTTAAGATGTCTGGAATATCCCCAGGTTGCCAGTTTTTGAGATTTTTTTCAGGGCCTGAAAGATTATTACACTATATGAAGTCAAAGCCTGTAACATAAGCTTTATTCTCAATAACAGGTAAAACTTAGGTGTTTTAATTTTAGAAGACCCCGTAAAACTCCAGATTTTACTTATGCATTTTTACTGTTGAAAAGCAGCCACCTCCCAGGGGTGAGGTGGTACGCCAGCTGGCCTACAGCCCCATGACTGCAGGGTGTGGAACCTTTGGCTGAAAATTATTAAACTTCATTTTGCCTAATGTCATTGCATTTTTAGTAGTGATCAAAGGGCTTTATGTTATTCAGTTTATTTTTTATTTTTTATTTTTTTTATTTTTTATTTTTAAAGATTTTATTTATTTATTCATTTATCCCCCCCCTGCTGCTTGTGCTCACTGGGTCAGCCAACCACGCCATGCGGGCGAGCCTGCCTTCACCAGGAGGCCCCGGGAACCGAACCCGGGGCCTCCCACATGGCAAACGGGAGCCCTACTGATTGAGCCACAGCCGCTTCCCTGTTATTCAGTTTAAGGAAATGATTTAGAAAGAAGCAAACCATTACTGCCTTCAACCATACATTCAAAGAAAAACTCTTGTATAGCACCTAGTGTCTGCTTCAGTTTTTTGCCTGTAGCTGTTAAGAAGCGCCCCTGCTTAAAAAGGCTTCCATAACTCAAATGCATTAGAATAAATTTTTATTTAGAGTAAAAGCATGAGAGATGGAAGAGTAATATGTGCATCATAATAAAAATTTTTTGTAGACTTTCCAAGTCTTAAGTACTCAAGTGCTATGAGGTAGGGATTCAGAAGTATAAAAAAGGATCTCTGCCCTTTAAGGACAAACCCATAAAGTTTGGGTCACCTGGTAGTAATTACTTTTATCACTTAAGTAATGACTTCATTCATTCACTCATTCATTCATTCCACAAACTTGTTCCATGCCTGAAATGTGCCAGGTGTTTTTCTCAGAGCTGGGCTTATCTGATAAGTGAGATATGGCTCCTTCTCATGAGGAGTTCATAGTCTAGTGGGGGGGGGCGCAGACAAGTGAAATAAATTCCAGTTCAAAACCAGAACGTATGGGAGAGTTAAAGGAACTTTTCCTTTGGAGATATGGGAGGGCTTCAAAGAAAAGATGGTATTTAAGGTGACTCTTAACTCATTAGATGGAGAGGAAGATCATTCCAAACAGAAGTAACTGAGCTTATTTATTTTGAATTTATAAATGTGATAGTATTTGCTAAAAAGTGTGGCCTATGGGAGTGTTCAGCAAAAATGGAAGACATTGATAGATACAGATATTTTACAGTGTTTGTTAAAAGGTATGGACCTGGGGAGCGGGTGTAGCTCAGTGGTTGAGAGCCTGCTTTGCATGTACAAGGTCCTGGGTTCAATCAAAAACCTCCTTAAAAAGGAAAGAAACAACAAAAAACCACCACATATTCTTGCCTTCCTGGAGCTTTCAGTCTAGTACATGGACTTCTTGAGGGTGCAGCTAAATACTTGTTTAAATGTACAAAGAGGATATACAGGCATATGGCCATGAAAGTTGGGATTAAACAATTAAAGGAATAATAATTTTTACAAAGGAAATTAGAGATTTGAAGTCATTAAACAACGATTTGTTGTGTTACATTTAGAAAGAACCCTATGACAAGAGCATATACTAGATTGTAAGCTCCACAAGGGCAAGGATATTTGTTTCTTTTGTTCCCAGCTTCAAGAACAGTTCTTGGGACATAGTAGATGCCCAGTAAATATTTTTTTTTTTTTTTTTTTTTTTTTTTTTTTTACCAGGAGGTACCGGGGATCGAACCCTGGTCTTTCCATATGGTAGACGGACACCGAACCTTTGAGCCATGTCCGTTTCCCTAAATATTTGTTAATTATAAGATGAACATGAGCAAATATATATTTACAGTGAGTGTGTATAAATGCTAGGGTTGGTAGTTGGAATCAACTGACATAAGGAACATTTTCATCTCCTCCTGTTGAGAAAAAACTGGCCAGGAGGTTATATTTTAGAAGGTCTTTTTAGAGAAAAAGAGGACACTGATGGATTGTGGGTGAAGTGGTCTAGGCGTAGGAATTAGTTTATAAATGAATAATACTTTTTAGAGAAAAGGAGAATTGAGCAAAGTGAATGGCCCACTGATAACAGTTGAACAGGTATGGGCACTGTTTATGTCTAAAGCCTTACTGGAGTTTTGAGAATCAAGGAAAGTCTGCTCTCAAAGAGCTTATAGTTTTTTGTTTTTTTTTGTTTTGTTTCTTTTAGGTACTGGGGGCTGGGGATTGAACCCTGGACCTCATATGTGGGAAACCGGTGCTCAACCACTAAGCCACGTTGGCTTATCTGAGTTGGTTTTTTCGTTTGTTTTGCTTCTTGTTTGTTTTTGTTTTTTTTCCAGGGGTCACGGGAACTGAACCCAGGACCTCCCATGTGGGAGGCAGGTGCTCAACTGCTCCTGCTCCCTGAGCTTATAGTTTTGAAGGGTGGGTGTGTTAGTTTTCTATTGCTGTGTAATAAATTACCCTGAAACTTAGTTTTTAAAACAATAATAAACATTTATTATCTCTTTGTTTCTGTGAGTTAGAAATTTGGGAATGGCTTGGCTGGGTGGTTCCAGCTCAGGGTCTTATGAGATTACGCTCATATATCAGCCAGGGTTGCAGTCATTTGAAGACTTGACTGAAGCTGGGGGATCCTTTTTGAAGATAGCTCCCTCATGGCTTGCTAGTTGGTGCAGGCTGCTGGTGGGAATCCTCAATTCCTTTCCGTGTGGACATCTCCACAAGGCTACTTGAATGACTTCATGGCATGGTGGCTAGCTTCCCCCAGACCAAGTAATCTAAGAGACCAAGCTGCATTGTCTTTTATGACCTAGCCTCAGAAGTCATATAGTATCACTTCTCCAGTATTTTATTGGTCACACATTGTGGGAAGGGACTACTTAAGGATGTGAATAACAGGAAGTGAGGATTATTGGGGACCATCTTGGAAGCTGGGTACTGCAGTGGGTAAAGTAGAAAATAAGTTTTGGAAGAAGATGCAGAGTGCTGGGGAAGGGAAGGGTGGGGAGTGGCAGGAGGGAAAGATTATCTTTGGAAGGATGAGGGTGTTGGTAAAGATTTAATTCTTTTAAAAGATATCCACACATATTTATTGAGTGCTTACAGTGTGCCTTCTACATGGTAGACTACTATGTGGAAGCGGACACTGAATTAGGGCGACATGAAATGTTTTAAGTAGTCTTGGCCAGCACTGACACTAAGCACAAAGATTTGATCTGTATGTGTAAATTAAGGGTAGAGTTATTTTTCTGATATTGAAGAGGATGTTATCTTACCAGACTGATAGTTGAGGAGCAGCTGTAGAGTAATAAGTAATTAAGATCATAAATACCCAGGCAGGTTTTTTTTTTTTTTTTTTTGACTTTATTTTGTACATTTAATAATTGAAAATATAAACAATTAAAAACTAAAAAGTAAACACAGATGAATAAATACATTTCTCAATTAAATGTACTGGATACATATAAAATTTTTTTTTAATCAAACAATATGTTACACAGTATATTTGGTTCATAGTAACGCAGTCATACAGTATTTGTCCTTTTGTGTCTGGCTTGCTTCGCTCAACATAATGTCCTCCAGGTTCATCCATGTTGTCATATGCTTTATGACTTCATTTCTTCTTGCAGCTGCATAATATTCCATCGTGTGAATAGACCACAGTTTGTTTATCCATTCATCTGTTGATGGACACCTGGGTTGTTTCCAACTTTTAGCAATGATGAATAATGTGGCTATGAACATTGATGTGCAGATGTCTGTTCATGTCACTGCTCTCAGTTCTTCTGGGTATTGACCCAGTAGTGGTATTGCTGGGTCAAGTGGCAAGTCTATATTCAACTTCTTTTGGAACTGCCCAGACAGTTTTAATGCTGGCTTTGCAGCTTGCTAGCTGTGTGTGACCTCGGGCTGTGTGACTATGATATTCTTGCTACTTTATCTTACCTCTGATTCAGTTTCCCTAGCTGTAAAATGGGGATAGTAGTGGTACCTGCTTTATATTGCTGTCATGAGGATTAAATAAATTAAAAATATGTAAAGTTTTTGGAGCAACTTTACATTTATTATTATTATTATTATTGGCAGTAGCATAGAACTGACAGTGGGTGAATGAAATTTGAGTCAGATGAATGAAGAAGTAGATGTAGAATGATATGAGTATTCAGAAAGAGATAATTAAATGTCAGACATTGCTGCTTCCATATCAGTTTTTCCAGTTCAAAGTAACTTTGTGCATATAATTTCTATTTTCCAAAGTGGAGTGGCTTTAAGTAGCTGAACTCCATCTGGGCTTTTGAGCAATTAAAACAAGACCCCAGAAGGTACACAGTTGCTTTTCTCATGCCCTCTTATCCCTCTTGTTTAAATTGCTGGGTCCTCTATCTGCAGGGTTTAACCAGAAGCAGTACTGAAAAGTGCATATACTCCATAAGGGCTGAGAGGTGGAACGAGGACTCTCGGATATACAGTAAAAGTATGGGAATAAGAACCTTTGTGGCTGAGTCTCAGGACATGGTTAATCTGGAGGGAATTTAAAAAGAAGCCTTAGGCTTCTAAATTATGAGAAGCTTCTACACTTGGAATATGTAAGTTTAGGAATTGAAAGTACAGATTGTGTGAAACGTCCTTAAGTTTGGACAAACTCTTCAGAGACGTTGATCATCTTCCCTATAAAGAGAGTTACCTTGGGATGAAAGGAAATAGCAATTGGATTGAGCTTTCTACAACTTTAAAGCCTCAAATCTCTGATCTTTGTATATCAGAAAAACATGGATTCTATTTACTTAAAAAATGCACCGATTCCTAAAATAATAAATATATTTTATTAAGAAGGAGGATTGTTGAACTCCATATTACTGCAAGTGTTAAAGCAGAAATTGTGTGTTCTGCCAGCATGCCTTGTGTGGAGCTAATTGTTTAAGTTGCTGTAAGTTCTGTGGTTTAGTGACTCAAGTTCAACTCTCTCATTGTTTAATTGAAGAGAGATACTGAGAAATTAAATGGTTTGAGGTTCCATGACACTTTAGTGGCTGGGGCCGGGCCAGTTCCTTACCCTATGTTTAAGGTTGGCTCGTATAGTAATAGAAGATCTGTGGAATCCTTGGAAGGATAAGGCTTGTGAAAATTTTCTTTTTCTTTTTTTCAGATACCATATTTTTACTTTTGTATGTCTGGTTCATTTGCTTCCCCACTCAACTCTAATTAATATGCATTTATTTATTTATTTATTTTTAAAGATTTTATTTATTTGTTCATTTATCCCCCCCTTGCTGCTTGTGCTCTCTAGGTCAGCTAACCACGCCGTGCGGGCGGGCTTGCCTTCACCAGGAGGCCCCGGGAACCGAACCCGGGGCCTCCCATATGGTAAACGGGAGCCCTACTGATTGAGCCACAGCCGCTTCCCTTAATATGCATTTAGAAGTCATTCTCTTTCTAAGTGATAGCTGGTAATGAGTAATTGGATGGTTCATTTTGAAATCTGTAGTGTATCCTCTCTTTGTTTTGGGATTTGAAGCTAGATGGACTGTTTATATCTCTTTGACTTCTAAAATTTGTAAGTGGGAATTATGGGCAACTTTGATTTTTTTTGAAAAATCTTTGTTCTGGTATCAAATTGTAAAGTATAGATGTAAATTGAAAAAAAAAAAAAAGTCTAAACTCCTTATTGTAAGAGAATAAAATAACCTGTGAAGTAACTTGTCAAATTTAAGGGCATGAGCAGATCTGGGTACTGACAATTAGCAGCTCTGTTAGCCTAGGCTCATTACTTAACTTTCTTTTGATGGTTTCCTCATCTGTAAAATGGAGTTAATAATTCTTACAACCTGAGGTTGTTATATAAGGATTATGGGGAAATGGAAAGGGGAGTAACAGTGACATCTATGCTTATGGTAGTTGTGCTACTTCATTAATCCTCACACTGACTACATGAAGTAAGTGGTCGCACCATTTTGCAGATCAGGAGAGAGAAGCTTGGAGAGAGGAACTAAGGAAGATCACAGTGAGGATTTGAACCATGATTTGTCTTTGAACTAAAAGATGCTGGCTCCCTATGATAATGTATATGAAGTACCTAACTTTACCTCCAGCAGATATCTCCTACTGTTTTTTTTTTATTTTTTTTTAAAGATTTATTTATTTACTTTATCCATTTTAAACCCCCCCTTCCCCCTTTGCTGTTTTGTGTCCATTTGCTGGGCAATTCTCTGTGTCTGTTTCCTGCCATCTCATCTCATCCTCCTCCTCCAGTCTTCATGAGGATTTGATCCTGGAGACCTCCGATGTGGGAGAGAGGTGTTCTGCCACCTGCGCCACCTCGGTTCCTGCCTTTCCGAGTATCCTGTCTTGTCTCTCCCCTGCGCCTCTCTCCTGTTACGTCATCATCTTGCTGCATGGCTCCCGGGGCCTGGCGGCTCACTGGCAAACAGAGCCTGGCAGCCCACGCACCTTCTGTATATATATTTTTTATTTTACCGGGAGGTCCCGGGGACTGAACCCAGGTCCCTCCATATGGCAGACGGACGCCCAACCTTTTGAGCCACATCCGCCCCCTCCTACTGTTTATTTTCCATAGGGTTAAAGAAAATGTCAGTTGTAGTGAGAATTCTTTGTAATAGTAATCAAGGTATTGGAGCTCTCACCATATTCTTTACAAGATTCCTTATATGTATCTTGTTACCATTCTGAAATGGAAAACTATAATGGTGAATCACATCTTAAATTACTCAGTAAATGCTAAATAAAGGCATGCTATAATGTCCAAACTTTTAGACTTTTTTTTTTGGTCAGTGTTTCTTTTCTTTTTTTTTTTTTTTAAAGATTTTTATTTATTTATTCATTTATCCCCCCCTTGCTGCCTGCGCTCGCCGGGTCAGCCAACCACGCCGCGCGGGCGGGCCTGCCCTCACCAGGAGGCCCCGGGAACCGAACCCGGGGCCTCCCACATGGTAAACGGAAGCCCTACTGATTGAGCCACAGCCGCTTCCCTTGGTCAGTGTTTCAGTATCTTTTTTTTTTAGATTAATTTAATTTATTTATTTCCCCCCCCTCGTTTTGTGCTTGCTGTCTGCTCTCTGTGTGTTCTTCTGTGTCTGCTTGTCTTCTGTTTAGTCAGCACTGGGAACCGATCCTGGGACCTTCTGGAGTGGGGAAGAGGTGCTCAATCTCTTGTGCCACCTCAGCTCCCTGGTCTGCTCCATCTCTTATTGTCTTTCCTCTGTGTCTCTTTTTGTTACGTCATCTTGCTGCACCAGCTCTCTGTGCGGGCCAGCTTGCCTTTCACCAGGGAGGCCCCGGGAATCAAACCCTGGACCTCCTATATAGTAGATGGGAGCCCAGTCGCTTGAGCCCCATCCATTTCCCTCAATATCTTTTTAACTGTAAATGGTATAAATTTACAGGGTCTCTTAATCATGGTTAATTTGTATATATTTTCATTACCACATAATTTACAGGAACTTGGAAAGCTGTCCTCTGTTCATTCTTCAGGACATTAAGTTGCATTTAGGTATTATAGTTGTGTTACCAGGTTGAAACTTTGCCTTTACTCTTGATTTTACATTTTGTTAAATGATGGATATATTTAGAGTAGTCTTTTTGAGTTTGCCATATATATATTGCCTTTCCTTTCTTTTAAGAGGCAGAGATAGGGAGTAAGAATTTAGAAATTAAAAAAATTAAGGCTTGGTTTCTTTTGTACCCTTGAACATGTGATAATCACTTTTTATGAAAAGAAATCACTTGAACTAAAGCTTCCTTTCAGGAGCCTTTTTACTCCTAATTCTAACACTCTACATTAATGCCCTCAAGTTGGTGGTGGTGAAGGCAATGACATTGTGGTATTATATTCTTTATCATAGATTCAGTGAAGCATTTCACATTATTTTGTTGGTATTTCTTTTCTGTTCAGGTTTTTTGTTTCTGTCTTGGAATGGGAACAAGGAACCAAGAGTCTGACATAATATCATAGGCTAGTGATTTGAAATGAAATAAATTTAAGAATTTAATTTACCGCTCAGTAGACGTTCATAGGATATGTTGGTTCATTTGTGTGATCTGTTATGAGTCTTTGTATACATTGAGTTATTTATTTAATCATTGAATTATTTATTTAGTCCTTTTCCTAAATAGAGCACTATGTAGCATTAGTACTGCCTTCCTCCACTTCCTGCCATTTGATTTTTATCTGAAACTTGATTTTGAAAGTAAACCTGGCAGGATCAGAATATATGAAAACTGGGTATGACGTGAACAGTTTGGACAGGCTATTCATGACATTTCATTTAGGTAACCTGTTGGGTGCCTAAATAAAACTTGAGTTAATTATAGTGTAACCTTTTGTTCTATTTGGAGAGTGTTAAGGGATTTTTGAATATCTTCCAAAATTCACCTTCATCAGATGAGCTTAGAAAGCTTAGAAAGCTCTTTCTAGAGTTGAGATTTTTAAAACTTTATCTGGATGACCCTCCCTCCCTCTTCTGAGGCTTTCACATTTTCACAGTATATTTGGAGGGCTTCTTTTTATTATTTTTTTAAAGTATAGTAGGCTTCCCTAATTTTTGGAGATTGTAGTATACTTTTTTTTTTTTTTTTTTTTTTTAAAGTAGATATGGAGGATTGAACCCAGGACCTCTTACATGGAAAAAAAAAATCGCTCAACCACTGAGCTACATCTACTCCCCAGTGAATGTTGGTTTTTTTCATTTGTTCGTTTTTAGGAGGTACCAGAGTTCGAACCTGGGTCCTCGTACATGGGAAGCAGGCATTCAATCACTTGAGCTGTATCTACTTTTCCACCTATTTTTTTTTTAAAGATTTATTTATTTCTACCCCCCCATTTTTTTTGTGCTTGCTATCTGCTCTCTTTGTCCATTGTGTCTGCTTGTCTTCTCTTTAGGCGGCACTGGGAACTGATCCTGGGACCTTTTGGAGTGGGAGAGAGGTGCTCAATCTCCTGTGTCACCTCAGCTCCCTGGTCTGCTGCGTCTCTTATTGCCTCTCCTCTGTGTCTCTTTCTGTTTTGTCATCTTGCTGTGCCATTCTCCTTGTGGGCCAGCAGTCCACACAGGCCAGGACTCCGCATGGGCCAGCACTCCACGTGGGCCAGCTCTTTGCTCAGGCCCGCTCGCTGCGCGGGCCAGCTTGCCTTCACCAGGAGGCCCCAGGAATTGAACCCTGGACCTCCTATACGGTAGACGAAAGCCCAGTCGTTTGAGCCACATCCGCTTCCCCCACCTAGTTATAATCATGGCTCTGTCACTCACTGGCTCTGTGATCTTGAGCAAGGGAATTAATCTTTCTGAATCTCTATTTCCTCATAAGATAGTGGTGAGAAGTAAATACAGTTACATGTAAATCATTTATCACTTGGTAGATATTAAGTACATCTTAATTTTCATAGCACCCCAATTTTTCTTTTGTAGTACTAAACATAATTACAGCTAAATAATTGTCTAATGAGTTTGTTTGTCTTCTCATAAGCTGTATGAATCCAGGAACCATGTCTGTCTTTTCACTGCTATATTCCCAGATCTAGCATAGTGCTTGGCATGGCATATAGTAGGTGCTCAATAAATATCCCTTCTCCTGACCCTGTTCCCCTTGTCTTCCCCCGCCCCCGTCTTAAAGGACACTGTCCTGAACAGATTTCCCTCAGTCCATTTGAGAATAAATCAACTTATTACTTGATTTATTGAAGATTGGAGCTGCATAAAGGGGAGTGCAATGAACAGATGAATAACAACCAGATGGAGAGCAGTAGTTAGAATAAATTGTAAGAAAATAGTACTCGTGGATTTTCTAACCCTCTATAATCTGGCATCAAGTCCCAAATTTCACCAAAACAATTTTCAGTGAGGTTATCACTGATTTACATGCTGCCGAGTCAACTTTTCGTAGCTTAGTAAATGGTAACTCTTCTAGTTACTCACATAAGAACCTTGGAGTTCTCTTCTCTTCCTTTCTTACTTCTTCATATGCAATCCATCAGCAAATCCTGATGGCTCTACCTTCAAAATATAGCCATAATCTGATCACTTCTCTCCACCTCAACCATAATCACCTTTGCCCAAGCTGTCTATATTAGGTTCCTGTGGCTGTTATAACAAATTACCACAAACTTAGTGGCTTAAAACAGCACATATTTATTCTCTTACAGTTTTGGAGGGCAGAAGTCCTAAATCAGTTTTGCTTTGTCAAAATCAAGGTTGGCATAGCTACGTTCCTTCCAGAGGCTCTAGGGGGAGACTTTTTTCCTTGCCTCTTTCAGCTTCTGGTGACAGGCATTCCTTGGCTTGTGGCCCCATCACTCCAATCTTCAAAGCCAGCATCTTCAAATATCTCTCTGCTCTGTCTTCACATCAACTGCTCCTTTGTGTCTGTCAAACCTTCTGCCTTTCTTTTATAAGGATACATGTTTAGGGCACCTGACAGTTTTAAGCTGGGTGGACCCAGAAAATCATGTCCTTAGGGCTAATCCATTCCTGTGCATATAAACCTATTGTAGATGGGACCTTTTGATTAGATTCAGTTAAGGGATCTTCCTTTTGATTAGATCATTTCAGTAGGACATGACTCAGGGTGGGTCTTAATTCTTTTACTGGAGTCCTTTATAAACGGAAGAAAAAAAAAAGCTGCAGACACAGAAAAAAGCTGCAGAGACAGAGAGAAGCCTCCAGAAATTGAAATCAATGAACTCAGGAGAGAGAAAGGTCCCGGACAGAGCAGCCCAAGGCAGAACTAGCAATGAGGCCCAGAGGAGGGGGAAGAGCCACCACCATCATTGTGCTGTGCCATGTGCCTGATCACAACAGCTGCAGCTTGGGGAAACCATCTCTGATGATTAGTTTAAAAGTCCCAAATCTCATCATCTAAATAATCAAAATTAGGTATGGGTGAGACTCTGGGCATAATCCATTTAGGTGCAAAATTCCTCTCTCTCTGTGGACCTGTGAAACTAGAAAACAAGTTATCTGCTCTGAAAATAGTAGAGCACAAAGTATAACAGTTATAGACATTTCCCATTTAAAAAATGACAAACTAGAAGGAATAAAGGGGTCACTGGTCCCAAGCTGTTTAAAAATACAGTAAGGAAAGTTCCATTAGATGTCAAGGCCTGGAAGTAATCCTCTGTGGTTTTAGACTCTACGCTATCTAACCTGTGGGTCCAAGGCTCTGCTCTTGGAATTGTCCGTCCTTTTTCTTGAATGGAAGTACATGTTTGAATCTGAATAGTTTTATTAGCCTGTTTCCTACCTGAAGAATTTTGGTACTCTGTCAGCTTTCCTTTATTTCATTCTCTTTCTGTCCCTTTCAGTCCTAGGACTGTGTTTCTTCTAGTATAATATTCTCAAAAACCTTGTGGATCTCCTCTGTATGGTATGGGGATTCATACCATTAGACAAGATGGTCCTCCACAGATCTTTACTGGATAGCCCCATCTCTATTACTTGCTTCTGCTTAGATAGTTGAGGGGATGGGATCCATGAATCCATGAGTCACGTGCCTAATCTCTTTAGCACTAGCAAAACATTGTCCAGTCACACCCTTGGCTTTCTCTCTATAACATGCTTTCAGGGAACCTCCTAATTTTAGTGTCTTTTGCAGTCAAGACTGGCTGAGAACTTTCCAGATCATCAAGTTCTGGTTTCTTTTGTTCAATAGTTCTTCCCTCAATTTCTCTCTTTCCTCTTGTATTTTACTGTAAGCAGCAAGAAGAAACCAGGCTGCATCTTCAACACTTTGCTTAGAAATCACCTCAACTAACTATCCAAGTTCATTGTTTTTTTTTTTTTTTTTTTTTAAAGATTTTATTTATTTATTCATTTATCCCCTCCTTGCTGCTTGTGCTCGCTGGGTCAGCTAACCACGCCGTGCGGGCAGGCTTGCCTTCACCAGGAGGCCCCGGGAACCGAACCCGGGGCCTCCCATATGGTAAACGGGAGCCCTACTGATTGAGCCACAGCCGCTTCCTCATTGTTTTTTATAAGTTTTGTTTTCCACACAACTGTAGGACACAATTCAGCTGAGTTTTCTGTTGCTATATAAGAATGATCACCTTTCCAGTTTCCAATAACTTTTCCTTCTGAGCCTTCACCAGAAGAGCCTTTAAAGTTCATGTTTTTACCAACATTCTGTTTATGATGATATATATTTTTCTAAGATGATATAGGCTTTCTCTATCATGCTCCTCACTTCCTTCTGAGCTCTGACCAGAAGTGTGCTTAATATCCAAATTTGTACTGTTTTAGTTTTCCTAGGCTGCTTAAAGCAAATACCATGAAATGGTTCGGCTTGAACAGTGGGAATTTATTAGCTTACAGTTTTGAGGCTCAGAAAGTGTCCAAATCAAGGCATCAACAACGTGATGCTTTCTTCTCAAATACTGGCTGCTGGTGATCCTTGGCTCCTCTGCTGCATCGCAAGGCACGTGGCAGTGTCTCCTGGTCTCTACCTTCTCTTCTGGGTTTTGTTGATTTCAGCTTCCATGGCTTTCTCTCACTCTCTGTATTTATTTCATTTATAAAGGACCCCAGTAGGAGGATTAAGACCCGTCCTGAATGAGGTGGGTCACAGCTTAACTGAAGTAGCCTCATCGAAAGGTCCTACTTACAATGGGTTTACACTCACAGGAATGGATTAACTTTAAGAACATGTTTTTCTGCGGGTACATACATCTTCAAATCAGCACATCTACCAACAGTTTGTTTAAGGTAATCGAGGCTTTTCTGTCATGCTTCTCAAAATTATTCCAGTCTCCATCTATTATCCAATTTCACAGCCACTTTCACATTTTCAGGTATTTGTTATAGCAGCAGCCTGCTTATACAGTACCAAAATCTGTATCAGTCAGAGTTCAACCAGAGTAACAGAGCCAGTAGGAGATCGATATTGAGGGATTTATTAAAAGGAATTGGCTTATGTAATCATGGGGGTGACTAAGCAAGTCTGAAATCTGTAGGACAGGCCACCAGGAAGGGCATGCTGTAACTCTCAGCCTAAACTGAGGCTGTGGTCCACAAGTGAAATTTCTTCTGGGAAACTTGAGTTTTGCTGCTCAGGCCTTGGGACTGATTGCATCAGACCCACCCAGATTATCTAGAATAATCGCCTTTACTTAAAATCAGCTGATTATGAATATTAAATCATATTATTGTCTGTTTGTTGTCTTTAGGAGGCACCAGGAATGGAACCTGGGACCTCCCACATGTGGGAGGCAGGCACTCAACCGCCACATCCACTCCCCTGCCCTTGATTTCTTATGGTCTCTTCTCCACATAATAGCCAGAGTCAATTTCATGGTCTTCCACTATCCTCCTTGCTAACTTTGCTCTAACCCCACTTCCTGGTCATGCCAGTTCTTCTTTTTTGTTTTTTTTTAGTCTGTTGGTGTTCTCAATAAGTTTTTTTTTTTCTTTTAAAGGATTTATTTATTTACTTTTATCCATTTTTACCGCCCCCCCTACACCCCCCCCATTTTTGCTGTTTTTGTGTCCATTCGCTGGGCAACTCTCTGTGTCCATTTCCTGCCCTCTCTTTTCATCCTTCTCCTCCTGTCTTCACTGGGATTTGATCCTCAGAACCTCCGATGTGGGAGAGAGTCCTACCACCTGCACCATCTTAGTTCCTGGTTTTTCGGTACATCTCGTCTTGGCTCTCCCTTGTGTCACTCTCCTGTTACGTCAACATATTGCTGTGTGGCTCTTGGGACCTGATGGCACACCCATGCGTGGGGCCTGGGGGGCTCACCTGCTTGCCACATCTGTTCCCTCATGCCAATTCTTTGTGTTGCTGTTCTCTCTACTTGAAATACTCTCTTCCCAGATCTCTGCATGGTTTATTTCCTCACTTTTTCCAGATCTTTGCTCAGATATCTCCTTATCAGAAAAACATTTCTTGACCACCATATATAAAAAGCAACCTTATCCCCAATTCCTGACATTCCTTATTTCTCTTATTTTGCTTCACTTTTCTCCACAGGATTTGTCAATACTTGACATGTATTTATTTGTTTGTTTGTCTCCTCCCGCTAGATGATAGGCTCTATAAGGGCAGGGATTTCGTTTTGTTTAATGATCTTTCTTCAGCACCTACAGTATTTGGTAGGTAGTAGGTGCTTAATATTTGTTGAATGAATTAATGAATGAAGGAATGGGCATTTTCATTCTTATTTTACCTTGTAAGTGGCATTTGATATAGTCACTTTCTTTCTTGAACCATTTTATACTCTTGGTTTCCATGATACTATTTTCCTAGTTTTCCTTTTAATACCCTGCCCATTTCTTCCACCTCTCCTGCCATTCCTTCTTAGTCTGTGTCTTTTTTCCCCCTCTCAGTCACTGTTGTTGGCTGTTCTTCATCTTGGCCTCCGGGTATGGGATTTTCTCGGGGCTCAGCCTCAGACCTCTTCTTGTCTCTCTTTGTAGGAGATCTCTTTCAGGCCCATAGCTTTACATCCCACTTATTTGCCAATGATTTCCATATTTGTATCACCATCCTGGATCTTTTTTGAACTCTAGCTACTTTGCCATTTCCACTTGGATGGCTCCCAGACATCTCAAATTTACATTCCAACCTGCACTCTTAATCTTCATTTCCTGTTGCCAGATTTGCTCCTACTCCAGTGTTTCCCATTTCTGTAAATGGCCCTTCTTGTCCACCTAGTTTTCACTAGCCAGGGTCATCCTTGACATCTTCCTCTCCCTCCTCATAGCCATCCCAGCATCAATTTCTGTTGATATCGCTCTATAAATATTGCCTCATTTGTCAACTTCTCACTTTTCCACTAAAACCATTCTGACTAGTCTAGCCATGCTCTCTCCATGTTCACTTTGAGAATTTTAATTGATTTCCCTATTTACATCATTTCCTCCAGCACCCATAAATGCCCCACATTGAAGCCAGGGTTTTAACATGTATATCTAATCATATCACACTCCTTTCTATTTCCCCAAAGCTTTTACTGCCAGTAGGGTCCAAAGGTAACTTTAATGAAATTGGGTAGATCAGGGATTTAATAGGAAGTGGTAGGGGCTGTGGCAGAATTGGAGAGTATGTGCCCTGTCTAAAGAAGATAGCCTCTTTTTAGTTCTAGCATATTGTTGTCATGTGGAAATGCAGGCCCAGAATTGCTGATCTTCTGAGTTAATTAAAAATCTGGATTTTTAAAAAATGTGAAATTTCTCAATTGTAAAATATTGACAACTAATTTAAATGAAAAAATATCTGTATACTTAGGAATAATTTTAATGAAAGATATGTAAGACCTTTACACTGAAAACCACAAAACATTTCTGAGAGAAATTAAAGAAGACCTAAATAAGTAGAGAGAGAGAGAGACCATTTTCATGGATCATAAGACCCAGTATTGTTAAGTTGTCTTATCTCCCCCAAATGATCTAAAGATTCAGTGCATTCTCAGTCAGAATCCCAACATGTTTTTTTGTATAATCTATAATTTATATGGAAAAGCAAAGGACCTAGAATAGCCAAAGCAATTTAGAAAAGGAGAAGCAAACTTGGAGGAATTAAGTTAACTGATTTCAAGACTTATAAAGCTACAATAATCAAGACTGTGATATTGGTGTAAAAAGACATATAGATCACTGGAACAGACTAGAAAGTCCAGAAATAGACTCATACATTTATGACCATTTGATTTTCAACAAAGGCTCAAACGTGATTAAATGGGGGGAAAGATAGTTGTTTGAACAAATATTGCTGGAACAACTGGGTATTTGTATGCAAAGTAATGAATCTTATACCATACACAAAAATTAATTTGAAATGGATCATAGACTTAAACATTCAAACTAAAACTATAAAATTTCTAGAAAATCTTTGTGACCTTAGGGTAGGTAGACATAGATTTTTTTTTTTAGGCCACAGAAAGCACTAACCATAAAATAAAAAATTGATAAATTGGACCTTAAAACTTTCTGCTTGTCAAAAGACGTCGCGCCGGGCAGAGGTTGCAGGGGCTCTTGAGGAGTCGTGGGGGGCTGGCGGGCTAAGTTTCTGTGAGGAGATGCTGGTGGCGGGACTCGACCTGGGAAGAATCTTCTGCTGACTCTCAACTTTTCCTGGAAAAATGGATCATTCCCACAATACAGGGATGAACAATATGGACCACAACAGTACCATGCCACCCTCTCACCATCACCCAACCACGTCAGCTTCGCACTCCCATGGTGGAGGACATGGCAACATGATGATGATGCCTATGACCTTCTACTTTGGCTTTAAGAATGTGGAACTATTGTTTTCTGGTTTGGTGATCAATACAGCTGGAGAAATGGCTGGAGCTTTTGTGGCAGTGTTTTTACTAGCAGTGTTCTATGAAGGACTCAAGATAGCTTGAGAGAGCTTGTTGCGCAAGTCACAAGTCAGCATCCGCTACAATTCCATGCCTGTCCCAGGGCCAAATGGAACCATACTTATGGAGACACACAAAACTGTTGGGCAGCAGATGCTGAGCTTTCCTCACCTCTTGCAAACAGTGCTGCATATTATCCAGGTAGTCATCAGCTACTTCCTCATGCTCATCTTCATGACCTACAATGGGTACCTCTGCATTGCTGTGGCAGCAGGAGCTGGCATGGGATACTTTCTCTTCAGCTGGAAGAAGGCAGTGGTAGTGGACATCACTGAGCACTGCCATTAACGTCAGACTCCATAGTGTGGCCTTGTCGATTGCAGTGGGAAGCAGGTCAAGACTGGAAGACATGATTCCTGTTCCAGTTGTCCCTTCTTGCTCCTCGTCTCCTCTCCCTCTCTCTCCCTCCCTCTCTCTCCCTCCCTCTCTCTCTCTCTCTCTCTGTCTCTCACACACACACACCTGCTCAACAGAGGTTTAGCCTACAGTCTCTGAGCTAAAGTGGTAACCTCCCCAGATTGTTTTTTTAATTGTTTGTTTTTTCTACTAAGCTGAGATTCCCATTTCTCTTGAGGAGAGGCCACCCATGAGATGCCCTCTCCTTCCTTAGACTTCTTGTCTAATCCAGGTAGCTTTATGTTCAATGACTTGATAACCTGGTTCCCTTTTTAATCTTTTGTTTCTTTTAACAGACAATTTGTGAGTTTGGAGAGTTTTTTTCTGAGTCAGTGATAGAACAGGATTACTAACCTCAGCCAGGATTGATGGCAGCTGAGGGAAATTCTTGCCCAACTAAATCTAGAACCCACCCTCAACATTAGAAAGGTCCAGTTTTTGGACTGAATGAGTGGGATTCCTTAGGTGTGATGTGTTGCACCGAAATCTTTGGAGTGTGCAGAGGAGTGGTTTGAGACTAAATACAGGTCTGGAGCTTGCAGAAGTGCATTCTTGGGTGGCTGACTCATCAACTTATGTTCCCACTTAACATTTTGATTAGAAAGAACTGGCCAATCAAAAGGGAAAAAAGACAATCAATTTGAGAAAATAGAAATAGATATTTTTAATTAAAACCATTGGCATTTTACTTTGACTTGGTACCTTGGTTTGTCACAGCTGAATGAAGCAAAGGGTTTCAATCATTTTTCCTTTTGTTTCATGTCTCCCTCTAAACCAGTTTTCAAACTAGCATGGATTAGAATCACCTAGAGAGGTTGTTAAGACAGTGGTTACTGCGCCTCAACCGCAGAGCCCAAAAATTAACATTTCTAACAAGTTCCCAGGTGATCTGCTAATCAGGGGACCAGTCTGAGAATCTCTGCTTTAAACTAGGGAATATACCTGGTGGGTCTGGGAGTGTGAATTTCCTGATAGGTAGTTGGCATCTCTGGGTTTAACTCAAAAACTATATTTTTTAATCATTCCACAAACATTTATTCAGCTCCAACTGTGTGCATGTATGCCTGAGCACATGTGTGCAAATGGCAGTATAGCCAAAGTAACTTTTTTTTTTTTTTTTTTTTTATTACCGGGAGGTCCCGGGGATCGAACCCGGGTCCACTCCATATGGGAGACAGACGCCCAACCAGTTGAGCCACATCCGACCCCCTAGCCAAAGTAACTTTTATCTGCACGCATGAAATCACTGGTCCTTCCTTTTGAAAGATCTGTGGTTTCTTGGTAGTTGAGAGAGACCTGTGACCTGCAGTGTAAATCTGCTAGCCCTGGGTCAAAAGGGCAAAAGCTCAGCCTTCCTCCTTGGAGAGGCTGAGGATGTGGTCTGCTGATGGCCAGACTTTCCTTAGCCCCCAACATCCATGCCCACACCAGGCAGATTCTCATTCTCCATATGGCCATCTTTGTTACTCTTGGGGGCTTAATTAGATCACATGTGGCCAAAACCTCTCTTCTCCTTCGTAAAGAATCACATTAGGGAAGTGGCTGTGGCTCAATCAGTGGGGCTCCCGTTTACCATATGGGAGGCCCCGGGTTTGGTTCCCGGGGCCTCCTGGTGAAGGCAAGCCCGCCCACGCGGCTTGGTTGGCTGACCCGGCGAGCACAAGCAGCAAGGGGGGGATAAATGAATAAATAAATAAAATCTTAAAAAAAAAAAAAAAAAAAAAGAATCACATTAGATTTTTATTGTTTGGTTTTAAGTGTACACTGTAGTCTTATTCCCAGGCCCAACTACCTCTGTATAGCGACTCTGTGCTGGTCTATTAAATCCTGCCCTCTTTGGTGCTAGATTCCAATTGTGCCTCAGGGCAGAGGACACAAAAACACAGCAATCCTTTTGGCTTCTGTTGTGGTTTTGAAGTTTGTACTTTCTCCGTAGGGGCCAGTTAAATATTGGAGAGTGACGAATGTGTACTTCTATGGCTCTGAACCAAGAGAGAGTTATGAGCCTACTGGATTGAGGTTCAAATCCAGGAACCAACATTTAAAGCTTTGCTTTTCTCTCATTCTACCCCCTTGCAATGTTAATACTTAGATCAGCTAAGTGTGAGCAGAGTGAATGACAGGCACTGACAGTCCAACGTGAAGGTGTAATTAGGCTGTTATTGAAGACAAGGAATAGTAAAACCATGGGAAGCAAAATAAGAATCTGTTTAGTAGTGGCCCTGATGCTCTCTAGAAAACTTGGCCTGAGCTGCTATAAAATACCCTTCCAGAAACAGGACTTATTAGTAAGGTAAAAAAATAAAAAATAAAAACTCAAATACAAAAAAAACATAAACAAATAAAAAAATAAAAAAATAAAAAAATAAAAACTCAAGGCCAGTTAAGACAACGTGTTATGAATTTGAAACTTACAAACATCAATCTTGGGGATTGGTCTTCAGGTATTGAGGATAGAGAAAATTGTGAAAAATCTGAATTTCAGAGACTAGTTTGCCAAAGCATGAAGCCAGTGAAGAAGAAAAAATTTAAATTCCATTCTTCCTGGTCTTATCAACTTCCATTTCTGAATCCCTATTCGTTTGGTGCCTGACTTCTTTGTTCCTTTTGGATCCAAATTTCTCTTTTCCTCCTTCCCTATTAGGAGACTATCCCCAGTTATTTTGGCCCCTCATTTTGCTCACCTTTCCCTTTCTGCCTTTCGGTAATTTCCTTTCCTTATCCCATACATCTGGTTTATTAAATCTGCCTAGCCCTCCTGATACAGTGGACATTGCTATGCAGTGGATCTAGATACCACCCAAAAATCCTGAAACCCGCGTAGGCATGCTTCAAGGAGCAATTGCCCCCCTGGACTTTCTGTAAAAATGGGTAAAGGGTTTACCTGGTACCATCCCCACAGTTATAGAATCTTAGGTGCCGTTTGCAGTCAGTGATGGAGGAACACAGCCCTCCCCACTCCACCCCCCATTCGCCCATAAACAGAATCTTCACTGTGTCTACCAGGGGATTCGGGATTTAGGTTTCTTCACTACTTCTATGGTAGGGTTGGCTGGAATTCCTTTTTAGGCTGTGGGGCACTGGTCTTGGGTTCTAGCCACAAGGGGCTCCTTTTTAAGGAGCAGGGGGCAGGAGGTACACTTTCATGTCAATTAATCTTGATCCTGCCCTCTCCAGCTGCTTCTTTCAGAAGATAGATCTAAAGATACAAAGTCTGCATTTGATACAATGCCTTAATCACTGGGTCTACAATTAATGATGACTGTTTTAGATTGTAAGCTCCTGGAGAGCAGTATTGCTGTAGTAGGAATATTTTAACAGTGTCATGTGCAAAAGAGCAAAATAAATATTTTGCTCTTTTGTGATTCTAAAAAAAAAAAAAAAGGACATTATATGAAAATGAAAAGGTAAATCAGGTTGGGAGGAATTATTCACAATATATTTATCTGACAAAAGACATACCCAGAACATGTAAAATAAACTTAAAACAAAACAAAACAAAACAAAAAAAACTCAGTAATATGACAAATGACCCAATTAAAAAATGGGCAAGAGACTTGAATAGATATTTCACAAAGAAAATATATATGAATGTCCATAAGCATATAAAAAATATGTCCAACATTATTCGTCGTCAGGGAAATACACATTAAAACCACAATGAAATACTCCATAATCCCTACTAGAATGGTTAAAATTAAATAGATGGACAATTCCAAGTATTGGTGAGGATGTGGAACAACTGGTACTTGCCTATATTGCTGGTGGGAGTGTAAAATGGTGCACCTGCTTTGGAAAACAGTTTGGCAGTTTCTTATAAAGTTAAACATATACTTGCTATAAAACCCAGGGATCCTACTCCTACGTGTTTATTACTCAAGAAAAATGAAACCATTATTCATAAATGGACCACATGAATGTTTATAGCAGCTTTATTAATAATAGTCAAAAGTTGGAAATAACTCAAATTCCCATCAACAGGTGAATGATAAACAAAATGTAGATAAACAATAGATTACTACTTGGAAGAAAAAAAAAGGAAAGAATTATTGATACATGCAGTAGCATGAATGAATCTCAAAAACATTATGTTGAGTGAAAGAAGCAGACACAAAAGAGAGCCTAATTGGGAAGCGGCTGTGCTCAATCAGTAGGGCTCCCGTTTACCATATGGGAGGCCCCGGGTTCGGTTCCCGGGGCCTCCTGGTGAAGGCAAGCCCGCCCACACGGCGTGGTTAGCTGACCCAGCGAGCAAAAGCAGCAAGGGGGGGATAAATGAATGAATAAATAAATAAAAATCTTTAAAAAAAAAAAAAAAAAAAAGAGAGCCTAATGTATCATTCCAGTTATATGAAGTTTCTACCAGTCTTTAGTGGTAGAAATCAGATCACTGTTTGCCTGGGGCTGGGGATGGAAGATTGACTGTAAAAGAGCATGAGGGCTGATGGGAATTGTTTTTTCCTTAACAAATCAATTTTAATACATATTAATAAAGCATAGGGAGACGGATGTGGCTCAAGAGGTTCAGCGTCCGTCTACCATATGGAGAGACCGGGGTTCGATCCCCGGTACCTCCCGGTAAAAAAAAAAAAAAAAAAAAAAAAAAAAATCATAAATCCATCCAAAGTGTACAATCAATGGTATTTGGTGTAATCACATATTGTGCATTCATCACTTTAGTCATTCTTAGAGCACTTTGCACTTTCATTATTCCAATAATAATAATAATAATAAGCAAAAAACAAACAAAACCCATCACCTCTCAGTCTCTCTATGCTTCCCCTGCCATACATAGCTGCTATTCTGTTTTCCTTCTCTCTGGTATATTTGTATTTATATTTTGTAAAAAGTTTTATTATGCAATATCATTCATATTCGTGTTTTTTTTTTTTTTTTTTTTTTTTAACCTGGAGGTCCCGGGGATCAAACCCAGGTCCCTCCATATAGGAGACGGATGCCCAACCAGTTGAGCTATATCCGACCCCTCATATTCATGTTTTAATGAAGGTTTTACTATCTTACAGAGTCCCATGTTAGTTTTTAGTTTTCCTTCTAGTAATATACATGACCTTAGACTTTCCCTTTCAATCACTGTCATACCCATGCAACAGTACTGATAGTTACAAACGCCATGAGATGCTTTAATGATGGGAATTTTTTTTTTTTTAAAGGTTTATTTATCCGCCCCCCCTTGCTGCTTGTGCTTGCTGTGTCCATTTGCTTTGCGTTTTTCTGTATCTGCTTGTCTCCCTTTGTTGCATCATCTTGCTGCTCCAGCTCACTGCGCTGCGTGGGCCGGCTTGCCTTCACCAGGAGGCTCCGGGAATCGAACCTGGGACCTCCCATATGGTAAACGGGAACCCAACCACTTGAGCCACAGCCGCTTCCCAATGATGGGAATTTTTTATGTTTTGATTGTAGAGTGATTACATGAGGGTGTTCATTTATCAAAACTCATGAACTGTACTCTTAAAATGTGTGCATTTTGTTGTGTATAAACTATATGTCAAAGTTGATTAAAAAATACTGTGCAGGTTAACACTGTAGACTGATTAAAAAGATGTGTGCTTGCTAAATTTGGTTGAGGTCCGACAGGTTCTAGTTCTAACAGGAGATCTAGACCCCCCCACATGTGCACCCTACAAGAGTGCCTGGTGCATTGTAGGTCCTCAAATTTTTGTTGAATGAATAATGTGCTTTCTTTGCAGCTCCGCTGCAAGAAAATATCTTTATCCTCCTGCAGTTTGGTAGCTCTGGTCAATTTAGTGAGTTAATTTTTGTTTGGCTTCTCTTGGCAGTAGTCCCTTGAGTACAAATGAGGTCATTCATTCATTCAAATAGTTATTATGTGCCATGTGCAAAACCTAGCCTAAATAAAGTACTTGCTAACTGTGAGGAATTACACAAATGTAAGTTGATTATATATATGATTATAAAAGCAATTGCTGGGTAAGCACTTCTTGTTTAGAATCTGTTTCAGCTACTTTTTTATGCCTTGTGCGTTTATATTCTGGGATCTGTGGAAAAGAAAAGTAACTTTGGCTTAATAACAGGCTGTACATATTAACTTCTCAGATGGGAGGAAGCAAAACATTTCAAAATATCATTCTGGTGTAACTATAGAATTGGCAGGTTTCTTTTCTTTTCAGTTGGAGTATATGAAGGATGAGTGCACTGATTTAATTTGGCTGCTAAAACTGCTTCTTGGTCTTTTTTATTTAGTCTACAGCTATATGCTGTTTTTACCAAAATTGGTTAGGGCTAATGTTGACTTTTATAGATCATCAAGAATAATTAATACATATTTTTCAACCAAAATTTTTAAAAGCACTGGTTATCATTTTGTACTGATAATTGTCACTTTCCTGACTTTGGTCAGTGTTGTAGTTGGGCAGTTTGATGTAATTATGAATTCCAAAAATATAATTGGATCATGCTTATAAACTGATCTGTTAATCTGGGTATGATTAAGTTATGATTAGGGGGTTGACATGGCCCAGTCAATTCAATTTCAAACATGTATAAAAATAGACAGTAATGTAATGAACCGCCACTGAAGACTTATTACCCAACCTCATTAATTATCAACACAAAGCCAATCTTGTTTAATGTTCCCCCCCCCCCATCCCCAATATTTTAAAACAAATCTCAGACATTATATCATTTCCTCTGTAACTCCTTCAGGAAGGCATAATCAGTTTAAGAACTAGTTAACTCTTGGAAAAACCTGATTTAAAAATTCCGTTTATCTCTTTGAATCTAATTGTAGATGCCAACTTGTGAATTTCCATGTGCTAAGCCACTCCTAAGGCCTGACTCACTATTGAAAGCATATAATTTTTTATAATTGCTGAATAGCAGCAGTTTGTTTGAATATGTTTTTGTGGTCAATTATGTTTCTATTTAATAGAGGTGACCAATAAGTAAAAACTCTTATGTCAGAGATGAATTTTGCCCTTTGGAAATGTGTAGAGACAAATGATGCTTTTTGACATTTTGCTTTGCAAGACTTCTTTAAAATTTGTCTGGAAAATGAAAATGAAATAGGGTTTGTGGATTGGTGGAGTAAATTCCTGTAGTTCTTTGTGGGTGAATTTTTGAGAGTCACAATTAGCAGTAAGATGAGACATAATAATGCCAGAAGTCTCAAAGTTAGAAAGACTTGTAAGCCTTGGGAGGTAGAAGGTTTAGAATTTGGGCCAGAGGAAAAGTCACATGGCATTGGTAGTGGTTACAGTTAGTATTTTTCTTGAAGTTAAAGTTGTAACCTAGACCTCTGTAAATAGCCTGTGGGTTAAGTAAAATTTATTTAAAATGGGAAGAGAAGGCACTATTTTCTCTCAGCAAATATTTTAAAGTATTAATTCTTATAAAATTTGGAGAATGTATTGAATGAATGATTGAACACAGTGCTTTCTCATAATCCCAGTTTTTTTGTGGAGAAGACATGGAGAGGAGCAGAATGATCAAAACCACCTTTAACTTTTTTTTTTTTTTTTAACTAACCAAATAAGAGAACAGGGCTGCTATCTTAAGAAGCTGCAAATTCCAGCCCTACTAGGACTGCAACCCTGTTCTCTCCTGAGCCTGAATCACTCCTTAAGTCTTCTGCAGGTAGGATTGGTAAGAGATGATGGATGTGATTGCAAGTTAATTCTTGGCCATTATTTTGAAAAGCCTCTCTTTTATTCCCTCTCCTATACTTCCATAGCACTTTGTTAATTCCTTTTTAAAGTACTTAGCACACATTGCCTTGAATAGAAATTTTGTCATAATCATCTATGTAGTCTTAGCATCTAGCACATGGTCATTTGGAAAATATTTGTTGACATGATGATCCTTTTCCAACCTTGAGATGGTATGATTTTGCCATTTCTCCAGTGACCTTGGCCTGGAACGTGGGAGTAGTGGTAGTCTTGTGTAGGCTCCTCCTTTGTTTTGTTCCTCTTCCTAGAAGCACTGTTTGTTTATTCTCAGGCTTTGGGCCATCATTTTCTTTTGGGACCTTCCAGGTAACTGGGAACTCAAACTATATTCTGAGTATTTTTTTGTCATGTTTATGGTAGTTACTGAAATTAAATATTAATTTGTTATAAAACTGTAGTGTCGAGGCCAAATTAAATCTATGGTTTATCATCTATTACACGATAGTAAAATGAAAGTGTAAAAACATTATTTCATCTACCTGACCCTATCTACCTAGGGAATAGCCATCTGTCTCAAATTCAACATGTGTAAAATCAAAAGTAAACTACTCATTTTCTTCCTCTAATCCTTTTTCCACCAGCAGTTTTCCCTATCTTATTTGATGGCAACTCTGCTCTTCCAGTTGCTCTGGCTAACAACTTTGGAATCATCCCTTTCTGTCACATCCCACATCCAGTTTAACAGGAAAACTTATGGGACCTATCTTCAAAATAAATCTGAGTCAACTTCTCACCATCTCTTCTGCTACCACCCTGGTCCAAACTGCTGTCCTCTCTTGCCTGGATTATTGCAGCACATCCTAACTGGTCTCCCATCTTCTATCTTTTCCTTTATTCTCAACGCAGTGGCCAGAAGAATTCTTTTTTTTTTTTTTTTAAGATTTATTTTATTTATTTCTTCTCAACCCCCCATCGTTTACGCTCGCTGTCTGCTCTCTCTCTGCTATGCTCGCTGTCTGCTCTCTGTGTGCTCTCTGTGTCTGCTCGACTTCTTTTTAGGAGACACCAGCAACTGAAGCTGGGACCTCTCATGTGGGAGGGAGGCACCCAATCACTTGAGCCACATCTGCTCCCTGCTTGTTGCGTCTCTCATTGTGCTTCCTCATTGTATCTCCTTGTTGCATCCTCTCATTGGTGTCATCTTGTTGCATCAGCTTGTCACGCCGGCCCATCTCGTCAGCTCACTGTCTTGCTCTTCTTCTTTAGGAGGCACTGGGAACTGAACCTGGGACCTCTCACATGGTAGGCGGGCGCCTGCCTGCTTGAGCCACATCTACTTCCCCAGAGCAATTCTTTAAACATGTAAGTCAGATCATGTTATTCCTCTGCTCAAAACCCTGTGGTGTCTTCCCCTTTCTGCTCTGAATAAAAACCCATAAAGCTGTACATTATCTGGTTTTCTATTAACTCTCTAATGTCATCTTCTACTACATCTTCCTTGTTCACTCTGCTTCAGCCACTCTAGCTTTCTTGCCATTTTTTGAACCTGGCAGTCATGCTTCTGCCTTAGGACTTTTGCATTGGCTGTTCCCTCTGTCAAGAATGGTCTACCCCCAGATAGCTGTTTGGATAAATCTCTCATTACTGTCAAATCTTCTCTTAAATGTCACTTTCTTAAGGAATCCTACTCAAATCATTTTAAAATTTATTTTATTTTAATTAGAGAAGTTGTGAGCTTACAAAACAATCATGCATAATGTGCAGAATTCCCATACATCACCCCTCCACCAGTACCTTACATTATTGTGGAATATTTGTTACATATTATGAAAGAACATGATCACACTGTTACCACTAACTATGGTCCATAGTATATACACTTGGTATATTTTTCCATACATCCCCTATGTACTAGTATTGTACTAGTATTGTACATTTGTTATAGTTCATGAGAGAGCATGCTCATATTTGTACTCTTAACCACAATCCATCTTCCACAACATGGTTCACTGTGTTATACAGTCCCATGCCTTGTACAGTCTATCCATAGTGTACACTCAGTGGTTCTCACTTTTCATCACAGCTACTCTAATCATTTATTTCATTTTTTTGAAATTATGATCCTTCTGCCCCTAACACTTTGATTCCCTTTATTCTGATTTACCTTTTATTTTTTTCTAAAACACTTATTATATTTTAAGACCTATATAATTTACTTAGTTATTATATTTATTATTTATTATCTATCTTCCCCCACTAGAAGGTCCATGAAAGTAGGGATATATATCTGTCTTGATCACTGATATGCCTTATTCAGCCACAGTGCCTGGCACATAGTAGGCCCTCACTAAATGTTGAGTAAATGAATGAATTGTAAGCTATTGAACTGTTTCTTTTGCTTAATTAAATATTTTCGAACTATCTAGAGACAGTACGAAACAAAGCAGTTTATATGTTTGAATATGCCATCAATAATATCTCTTTAACCTTCATGGTCACTCTGCAAGATAGACAATATAGTCCTGAAATTTTAGATGAGGAAATTGAGACTCAGAAAGTAAGTGATTTAGTATGTGGTCATATGGCTAATTAGGGTAGGAGCTGAGATTAAAAATCCAGATCTGACTCCAAAGCCCACACTTTTTCTTTGTAGCTATATTATATCTTCTTTGATAGTTGAATAACAGTTTATTGTGGATTACTATTGAGTGGTTTTAATTGTCATCTTTGTAGTGCTTCTCTTGGGAAGTGAGAAGTTTGATGTATTTATTTATCTATAAGCTCTGTATAAATACAGGTAGACTTAGCCATGAAAATGCCTGCGGTAAAACTTTGGTTGTCCAGAGACCAACTTTCTGTCATCTTCAAGCATCCAAAAGACTACTGAATTCAAAGGAGGAACAAGAAAAGAAAGTGCCTTAGTCAAGAAAGAACTTTTCAGCACTGTTGACAATTCCTGAGTTAGGGTTAAAGTACCAAAAAATGTGTGAGTAGTTGGTTTTTCCACCGGAACTTGAGAGTCTAGTGAAGTCTGGTAATAAATAGGTCAGCATTTAAAAAAAAAAAATTATTGAAGTATATCACTCATACATAAGTATACATAAACAAAAAGTGTATAGTAATAGTTGTGAACTTACAAAACAAACGTACAAAACATCATACAGGACGCTCATCCTCAGCTTACCACCAATACCTTGCATTGTTGTGAAACATTTTTAACTAATGATTGAAGAGCATCCTCAAAATATTATTACTAACCAAAGTATCTTACTTTTGGTGTATTTTTCCCCCAACCCACCCTATTATTATTATTATTATTTTTATTTCATTTATATATGAACATACATAAGCAATAAGTATATAGTAAAAGTTGTGCACTTATGAAGCAAACATGCATAACATCATACAGGGGGATCCCATACATCAATCCACCACCAACACCTTGCATTGTTGTGAGACATTTGTTACAAATTATCAAAGAATATCGCCAAAATCTTTAATAACTATAGTTTGTATCTTACATTTGGTGTATTTTTCCCCCAACCCACCCTATTATTATTTTTTAAAATATATTTTTATTACAGAAGTTATAAACTTATAAAACAATCATGCTCATGTGCAGAATTCCCAGACAGCACCCCTCTATTGACACACCACACTGTGGTGGAACATTTCTTACAGATGATGAGATAATATCATCATACTATTACAAGGTCCATAGCGTACATTTGGCACACTCTTACCACACTTCCCCATTACCAATACGTTTGTCTCCTGTTAATCTCTACTCTATAGTTTAACTCCATAAATTTCCTCATTGTATTTAGTTCATTTCAGTGAGACCATACAATATTCATCCTTTTGTATCTGGCTTATTTCACTCAACACAATATCCTCGAGGTTCATCCGTGTTGTCATATGCATCCCAAGTTCATTTCTTCTTACAGCTGAATAGTCTTCTATCATATGTATATGCCACATTTTGTTTATCCATTCATTGGTTAAAGGGGCCCACGTTTTTAAGGTATTATATTTCTAAATTTCAGGCCACACACATCTATTTTTTTAAATTCTTCCTAGTTAGGGAGTGGGTAAAAGTATTTAAAACTCTACTTCTGTTGTAATTTTCAAAACATTTTGTCTTAATAAAGTGGTGTGTTTAATGGTATGCAGTAGAACAAGTACATTGGACTAGTAATCAGATTCTAGTACTAGTTTTTCTCTTATCAAGTCATGGTTTGTGCTCAGGTTCCCCAACTGAAAATGAAGGAATTGGATACATTAGCTTTCTAAGGTTCTAGCTACAAAAATTTAGTGATTCCAGATTCTAATGGCATTTTTTCCCTAAAGCTGATGAAAGAATATAAAATTTTCTTGTAACACTGCTTATGTAAAAATAGAATTTATTTCCATACGAAGTGAGTTAAACTTGAATTCTAAAGAACCTGATTCAATGGATGACTAACACAACCTTTTTAAAAGGTGATCTTATGTAGAATCCAGTTTCAAAATATATCCCCTGACAGCTTTGAACTAAAATGTCAGGATCTCATCTTGAGACTAATGTAAGAAATCTATCATTAACTTATATCTTATTTCTACTCAGTTATTTTTTAAAGTAATGCATCACTATTTAGCAGTTGACTTTTTCTGCTATGGTTTTTCCATTGAAATAGTATTACTTTAGTCACTCTTCCCTAAATTCCTTTTCCAGAGATAAAAGATTGAGCTCATACCTTTGCATAACTATCTAGAGAGTATTTTAAGTACAACATGTTCAAACCTGGCTAATATGTGGATGAACTAGCACATAAGGACATTTTTTTAAGTTCCAAGCTGCAAATTGTGTTTTAAGTGAACATGGGCATATATAAAATTAATACTTCAGCTTTTAATAAGACATTCAAACTGCCTATTGCCCTGAGTGACTGAAAATTTCAGCTTAGGATCTTGCTTGCCCTGCACATTTCTTCCTCTCCTTTAAGAAGTGCCAAGAGCAGAGGCAGGAGAGTGTTTGCTCCTTTGGCATTCTGCTGCCCTTTGCTTTCAGCAGGAGAAAAGGCTGCTGTTTTACTTCTTAAACTCCTACCATATGAAAGTTTCTGTATGTAAATCTATGATTAATTATTGGACTTTTAAAATTGTAACCTCCACTTAGCATGTCTAAAGCCATTATAAATGCCTATAAGCATTCTACAGACAAAGCTGCGGCACTGTGTCAGTGAGAAAGGTCACTGACCAAAATATCTAAATTATCAATTACTTTATCATCTCAGCATGGATGAAGGCCTACTTTTGTTGTCAACCAAAGACTAGTGTGATTTTCATAGTCAGTTGGTAGTTTTTAGTGAACCCACAAGAAATTTAGGCATGAATTTTTGGTGTGATTATGCAGTAGACATATTCATGAAAATGTAGAGGTAAGTTAGATTTTGATATATTGATTCATCTAAATGTACTAAAGAAAGCTGACTCTTTAAAAGAATTCTGTTGTTATTTATTTTGTAAATTCAAGTCAGTTGGACCTTCATTCGACAAGTATATAATGAACACCTATTATATACCAGACACTGTGCTAGGTGCTAGGGGATAGAGTTGAATGAAAGATGGTTCCTGTTCACACAAGTAAGAGAGAAAGAGAAGGGCTCCTGGGTGCAATACAATGTTTAAATGTTTTAAATGCTATCATGGAGAAATGGACAAAATGCTATGGGAGAATAGAGGAGAGGTGAGTTGATTAACTCCGGGGAATTGGAAAACACTTTAAAGAGATGTTTCACTTGGGCTGTAAATAGTAATAATAATATTTACAAAAATGGCTACATTTTTTTCATTGCCTACTGTGCCATAACTAGTTAACATGACCCACCCGTGGAAAGGAGGGACAAACATTTCAGGCAATGGGAGAAATGTGTAAACACATGCAACTACCAAAGATTGTGTGTCCAGGAAGTAAGAAGTTTGATGTGACTAATGGGGAGAAAATGGGGATCAGTGGCCAGAGCAAAGACTAGTAAGTCTGGGTGAGGTTGGATTATGAAGGACCTCCAATATACTGTGTCCATTCCTGCCACCATACTTTTGTTCTGTTTTCTTGCTTGGAGAGTCTCCCCCTTTCCCAGTCGAACCTTTTTTTTTTCTTAGAAAAGCCAGCATAAAGCACTTTTATTGCAATAACTCAAAACTCATACGTGGTGTGGGAGTGTGGGAGATGGGAGGATGGGCAGCAACAGTTTTCTCTCACCAAATCACTACACAGGCCAGCAAAGGGGTGAGAGGGGGGGAAGGAAAAACCAGGAAACTGAGATCTGCAGCAGGGGCTTAGCATCAAAAAACCAGAGATGCTGAAGCTGCGATGACCAGCATCATTTTCTTAAGAGAACATTCAAGGATTTGTCAAATGGCTGGGCTTTCATTGGGTGGGTGGTGTCTACAACCAGCACCTTCAATTGAAACTTTCAATTAGTTATTTTTTTTTTTTTTTAAATATATATTTTAAAAGATGCTTAGATTACATAAATGTTACACAAAAAATATAGAGATTCCCATGTTCCTCACCTCCCACACCTCCCATAACATCCCACATAAACATCTTTCATTAGTGTGGCTTCTCACCTGCAGTGGATATACACATCCTGGGGCTTTGCCACTAAGCATGGACCATAGTTCACATTGTAGACCACACTCTCCCATACAGATCTGCATGTTATATCCTGATGTAAAATGGCCTATATCTGTCGTCGTAATGTCACTCAGGATAATTCCCAAGACCTGAAAAAGGACCTGTATTACAACTGCTTTTCCCTTCCCTGCCCTAAAAGCGTCCAGTGGCCACTGGCTCCACCTCACTGTTGTAATTTCCTCCATTGCTTGAATCACAATATGTCTACAACAGAATACTTTTAAGTCCACTCTAGTCCATAGCTCTTCCCCCAATCATGAGGAGTTTGGGATGGTGATGTTCAAGTGAGAGGGGGCTTATATTCCATGGATACAGTGGATGGGATTATTCTGCCTGCAGCTGCAGGCTCTCTCCATTCTCTGAGATGGCTGTTGTCCATCATCGTCTCCTCACCAGGTGACTTGGGTGAGTCCATTGAGCTGTAGAGTAGGAGTTGCAGCTCCACCGAGATTCCAGGCACAGCTGGCACATGGGCAGGCCAGAGGCTCCAGTCTCTGGAAGTACACCTACAAACTCCAGCATCACATATAGGTTTGAATAGAAGGGACTGATGGACCATGTTCAGGGAGGACTTATTTGAGTCCAACTCTGTCACTCTCAGGAGCACAGATTCCAAAGTAGAGCCCACTGATAAGGCATCAATCTCTGGAGCTATTCCCCCTTATATAGGACCTGGGTGTCTCCAGAGCCCTCAGGAGCCCCTCTGTGTGGGGTGATATCCACTTTGGTGTTCTATGAGATCCTACTGAGGTATGCGTAAGCATTACCTCTGGGATGACCTCCTGACTCTCTTTGAAGTCTGTTAGCCACATGAACTCATTTGTCTTTACCTTTTCCCCCTTTTATTCAAGGTCTTTTTCCAGTCATATTGCCAGTTGGCACTTGGTATTAATCCCTCATTGCCAGAGAGGCTCATCCCCAGGAGTCACGTCCCACCCTGGGGTGGGGGGGAAGGTAATGCATTCATATGCTGAGTTTGGCTTAGAGAGAGGCCACATTTGAGCAACAAGGAGGCTCTCAGGTGGCAACCCTTAGGTACCCCACAACAGTAGGCTAAGTTTCAATTATGAGAGCAAAGACTCGTAAGGCTAGTCATCAATAACAAGAACCCATCAGTGGACCATCCTCCTTTGCCCAGACACTGCCCCTGCACTCAGGGGACTGTTGCTGCTCCCTTGGAGAATGTGGCAGAGCTCTCCAGGCTGGGAATTCAGTATTCCCTCATTTATTGAGTGATTGTCTACCCACTATGACCATGCTCCACCCCTTGATCATTTGAACAATTTTATATATCTTTCATGTATATTCAGGTGAACTTCCTCCCATGAAACCCCCATCCCAGACACCCCCCACCAATGATCCTCTCCTGCCCCCTCTGTAACCCTTCTGTGATCCAAACCTTCCTTGAAGATGAAGCTCATATAATAGCCAAATACAGTTAATAGGAAAATGAAATAATAAAGATAAGTTTAAATATGAGATAAAATACATGGAAACTTAAAAATAAAATTAAAGGATTGGGATATTCAGAAAATGGGAAAATTTTTTTTTTTTTTTTTAACATTTTTCCTTTTATCACTGCATTATAAGGTGTCCAGTCTGTACTGTGGCACCTGCCCCCTCTCCCCAGTGTTTCCCGAATTTTCATTTAATTTTCAAAGAAGTTCTAGGTCATAGCAAAAGTCACACACAGAATACTAGAGACTCTCATATGCCTATCCTCCTTCCCCTTTCCTCACCCCGTATTAAAACCTTTTTTATGTGGATGGTAGCATTTTTATAACTGTTACACAGATAGTGAAACATAGCTACTAAACATTGTCAATGGTTTACAGTATAGTTTATAATTTAGATGGTACAGTTTAATAATTTTTGATATTTACCATGTCCTGTGTCCATTACTGTAAGGTAATGAAAAACATTTCCCATGACCACTAAATACCCCCTGTTTGATCTTTTCTGTTCCTTCCTCCTCCTCCCCCCGGGGCACATGACACTCCCCTGTCTTGACTCATTGGATGACAAGATTCATAGTTACATGCAATAAGAGGTCTTGACATGCTGATTATCCTTTCCTATTAAGATCCACCCTTGTGCCTATGAGGCACCCACCTGTCTGTTTCTGGGTGAGTCGGTCCTCCCAAAGATGGGGGTCCATCTCCTTCACACACACCGTGTGGGTCTCCACTCCCCAACACAACACATTATGACAGGATGAACACTCACACACTCCCCAGAAGCCTACTCCATATGCACCCTTTCCTAAATGCACCCGCAACCTATACCCTAAACCAGTGACACTACCTTGTCATACTGCCATAAGAGCATTCCCACTCCTGCACTTTCAACATCATACCCACAATAAAGTTCTTTCTTTTTTTTTTTTTTTTATAAAGATTTTTATTTATTTATTCATTTATCCCCCCCTTGCTGCTTGTGCTCGCTGGGTCAGCCAACCACGCCGTGCGGGCGGGCTTGCCTTCACCAGGAGGCCCCGGGAACCGAACCCGAGACCTCCCATATGGTAAACGGGAGCCCCACTGATTGAGCCACAGCCGCTTCCCTAAAGTTCTTAACATTTAGGAAGTGGTGGAGCTTTGATGGCTATGAGAAGAGTACAAAAATCCTGAAAATCCATTAGGAAAACTATAGTATGGGGGCAAAAATAAGGCAGGCCATGAAAAAGGTTTCAGAGGTGCCTGCTGGTCCAGGGACAGATCTCTGTAGTGTCCAGCACTGCAGTGAAAACTATCTGCTTTCAAAAGGCAGAGGGTTTAAGGGGAGGATGGGGTGGGGCTGGTGGAGGCAAAGGCCTTCCCCTTTCCCACTTCAGTTTTAGGTAGGGCTTTTACTGCAACCCAAGGGCATCCTTCAGCTTGGAGATTCAGCCCTCAATAGTGCCTCAAATCTGCTATGGCTTTGCAGCACAGCAGCAAGAATATTCAATATATAATAGATAAAAATTTTACTGAAAAATAATGAAGATTCTTGCACCGTTTCCCCATAAACACCAAATCCTGTTCTAAAGTTAACTTATTGTTTGTGCTGTTAATACCTGAACATAGGGAGGCGGCTGTGGCTCAATCAGTAGGGCTCCCGTTTGCCATGTGGGAGGCCCCGGGTTCGGTTCCCGGGGCCTCCTGGTGAATGCGGGCCCGCCTGCATGGCGTGGTTGGCTGACCCAGAGAGCACGGGCAGCAAGGGGGGGATAAATGAATAAATAAATAAAAATCTTTAAAAAAAAAAAAAAAAAAAAAAAAAAATACCTGAACATATACTTAACTGGAAACCTGGATCCAGAAGACTGAAACTGAATCTCCAACCCAAAACCAAAACAAAAAATGAATAATTTGAGGTTTATGGCATATCATAATTAAGTCAACATATATGAGGAGAAAGGGGAAGAGGAAATGGGAGATGTTGGAATCAAAGCTGAGTGACAGAACACATTCAGTCTGGGCAGATGTTTATACAAAAGGTATAGTGGAACATCAGGAAAAGCTCTATATAGGTTCACCTGTGTGTGTCTGGAGGCACCAGATCCCTCCACGGCAGATCCAAGTACAAGGAGTGGAGGGAGGAGGTCATTCCTGTCATTCCAGTTTTAGAATCTCCATGTCAAAGACGAGAGTGGCGTTTGGTGGGATGATGCTGGGGGTATAGTCAGTTTGGCTCTCTGACCCACACTCATCTGGGCAACTCCTTCTTCCCAGCCTCGGATCACCTCCTGCTTGCCTAGAGTAAATTTAAAGGGCTTGTTTCTGTCCTGAGAGGCATCAAATTTCTTTCCATCTTCAAGCATCCTCGTGTAGTGCACCACGCAGGTCTGGTTGCGCTCGGGAAAGGTGCGCCGGTTTCCAGGGGAGATGGTCTCCACCTGCATGCCCATGGCAGCAGCAGATGCTAGGTGGGCGGTGTGGACCAACAGTAGACCTGGCAGCAGCTCCGTGGCTCCCTAACTTGCTTTTTTCATTTGTCCCCCCCACCACCACCTTGTTGTTTTTGTGCTTACTGTTTGCTCTCTGTGTCCATTTGCTGTGTGCTCTCTGTTGAAGACAAGCAGTCTTCTCTTCTCGTCTTCTCTTTAGGAGGCACCAGGAACTGATTTGGGACATCTGATGTGGGAGAGAGGCACCCAATCACTTGAGCCACGTCAGCTCCCTGGTTTGTTGTGTCTCTCATTGTCTCTCCTCTTTGTCTCTTTTTGTTGTGACAGCTTTTCACGTGGGCCGGCTCGCTTTCACCAGGAGACCCTGGTAAATGAACCCGGGACCTCCCATATGGTAGACAGGAAGCCCAATCACTTGAGCCACATCCACTTCCCTCTAACCTATTTTTAGTATTTATTCCCTTTACTTTTTTTTTTTTTTTTTTTTTTTTTTTTAAAGGAGGTACAGGGGATTGAACCCAGGACCTCAGACAAGGGATGTAGGTGCTCAACCACTGAGCTACAATCGCTCCCCTCTAACCTATTTTTAAAGATCCAGGTTTAGGACACCTCATATATGAAGGCTTCCTCTCCTTTATTAATACTTATTTTTATTTTTTAATTTTTTTTGGTTAGAGAAATTGTAGATTTAGAGAAAAATCATGCAGAAAATAGAGTCCCACATAACCTCCCTTTTATTAACACTTTGCATGAGTGTGGAATTTTGTTACAATTGGTGAAAGAATATTATAATTGTGTTATTATAGTCCATAGTTTATTGTTTGTGTTGTACAGTCATATGGTTTTTTTAAAAAAATTGTATCCTAGTAATGTATATTCAACCCAGAATTTCAACAGTTAATCACATTCAAATATACAATGCAGTGCTGTCAGTCACATTCCCAGTATTATGCTACCATCACTACCATCCATTACCAAACCTTTCCATCACCCCAACTAGAAATTCTGCACCAATTAAACATTAACTCCCCATTCCCTACCCCCATCCCTGCCCCAGGTAACCCGTATTCTAGTTTCTGACTCTATGAATTTGCTTATTCAAATTATTTTATATCAGTAAGATCATAGTATATTTATCCTTTGTGTCTGGATTATTTCACTCAACAGATTGTCTTCAGGGTTCATCCATTTGTTGCATGAATCGGAATTTCTTTCCTTTTTACGGCTGAATAATATTCCATTGTATGTATATGCCACATTTTCTTTCTTTCTTTTTTTTCTTCAATCGGGAGGTCCCGGGGAGCGAACCCAGGTCTCTCCATATGGGAGATGGATGCCCAACTGTTTGAGCCACATCCGTGCCCCCACATTTTCTTTATCATCATTGGTTTATGGATACTTGGGTTGCTTCCATCTTTTAGTGATTGTGAATAATGCTATGAACATTGGTGTGCAAATATCTGTTTGAGTCCCTGCTTTCAATTCTTTTGGGTATAAACCTAGAAGTGGGATTGCAGGTCATATGGTAATTCTACACTTAACTTTTTCAGGAACCACTAAGCTGTCTTCCACCATGGCTGCACCATTTTACATTTCCACCAACAATGGTGGGAATTCTCTACATTCTCCCCAACACCTGTTATAGTCTGTTTTTTTTTAATTGTCGCCATTCTAGTATATCTCATGGTGGCTTTTATTTGCATATCCCTAATGACTAATGAGGTTGAGCATCTTTTCATGTGCCTTTTGGCCATTTGTTTATCTTCTATGGAGAAATGTCTATTTAAGTGCTTTACCATTTTCAAATTGGGTTTGTCTTTTTGTTAAGTTGCAGGATTTCTTTATATCTATTGGATATTAAGCCCTTATAGGATATGTGGTTTCCAAATATCTTCTCCCATTCTATAGGTTATCGTTTTAGTTTCATGAAGTCCTTTGCACAAAAGTTTTTAATTTTGATGAGGTCCTATTTATTTTTTTCTTTCGTGTAAAGTCTAAGGAACCATTGCCTAATACAAGGTCCTGAAGATGATTCCCTATATTTTTTTCTAGGAACTTTATAGTTTTGGCTCATATATTTAGGTCTTTGTTCCATTTTGAGTTGCTCTTTGTATTTGGTGTGAAGTAGGGGTCAACCTCTATTCTTTTGCATATAGATATCAGTTTTTCCTGCACCGTTTGTTGAAGAGACTATTATTTCCCCATTGAGTGGACTTGGCTCTCTTGTCAAAATCAATTGGCCAGAGATGAGAGGGTTTCTTTCTCAACCCCCAATTTGATTCCATTGGTCTGTATATCTATCCTTGTGCCAGAACTGTGCTGTTTTGATATCTGTGGCTTTGTAATATGCTTTAAAATCAGGAAGTGTGAGTCTTTCACCTTTGTTCTTCTTTTTCAAGATAGTTTTGGCTGTTAATGGCCCCTTAGCCTTCCATATAATTTTTTTTAAAAAGGAGGTACCATGAATTTAACCTAGGACCTCATACATGGGAAGCAGGCACCCAATCATTGAGCAATATCTGCTCCCCAATGAGAGTTTTTTTTTTTTTTTTTTTTTTAATTTGTTTTGTTTGGATTGCTTGTTTGTTTTTAGGAGGTACTGGATATCCAACCTGGGACCTTGTGCATGGGAAGTAGGTGCTCAACCACTTGAACTGTATCTGCTCCCCCATATAAATTTTATTTTATTTTATTTATTTTATTTTATTTATTTTAATTTTAATTTTAATTTTAATTTTAATTTTAAAATTTTAATTTTAATTTTAATTTTAATTTTTTATTTTTTTACCGGGAGGTCTCGGGTATCGAACCCGGGTCCCTCCATATGGGAGATGGCCGCCCAACCATTTGAGCCACATCCGCTCCCTCCCCCATATAAATTTGATGATTGGCTTCTCCATTTCTACAAAGAAGCCTATTGAAAAAAAATTTTTTTTATTAGAGAAACATGCCCACATGTATACAAGGATGCTTATTATAGAATTGTTTTTATTAGTGACAGAAAATAAATAATCTCAGTGCCTATCAATAGAGGAGTGACTAAATGAAATGTAGCTTATTTATACAACAGAACATAATATAGTGATTAAAATTCACGAACTAGTATGTATATCAACAAGGATAAATCTCCAAAACATAATATTGAACGAAAAGTACAAGTCATACCATGTATGGTGTATTAGTCTGCCAAAGGAGTTCTGATGCAAAATCCCAGAAATCTGTTGGCTTTTATAAAGGGTATTTGGGGTAAAAGCTTACAGTTATAAGGCTGTAAAAAGTCCAGCTCAAGGTTGCTTTCTCACCAAAGTCATTTGCAACATGCTGAAGTAAGATGGTCGCTAATCTCTGCCTGGTCTGTCTTTCCTGGGCTTCCAGTCATCATTCTCCTGTTTAGGGCTTGTCTCTCAGGGATTCCTTTCTCCTGGCATAGGGCTTGTTTCTTTCTGGGCTTTCTATATCAATCTTGACTTTCTTCCCAGCAGTCTCTGTAAGCTATCATGCAGATGGCTTTTCTCTCCCTGGGGCCGCAGGATCAAAAATGACAAAGTTCTCTCCTCTTCCATGTGTCTTCTTGAGTGAGTGTCCAAGGGGGTGGAGATTCAACCCGAGTCACACCTTACTGACTTGGTCGAATTAAAGATTACCTAATCTTAACAGGTAATTTAATCAAGGGCCCCTCTACTGAATCCAGTATAATCAAAGTGTATCACATACAGAATAGTTTACAAACATAATCTTTCTCTTTTTGGGATTCATAAATAATCTCAAACTGCCACATATGGTATGATACCATTAATGTTATTACAATACCTTCAACTTTTCTGCATGTATTTAGGTGGAAGTATTTAAAAAATGTATCTAGGAGGATACACACCAAACTTAAAATTGGTTATCTTTGGCAAGAAGGAGGGGAGCCTGTTGGGGTGGTTGCCAAGGGGCTGTTGGAATTTTGATTGGAAGTTCATTGAATCTGTAATTCACTTTGGTGAGAATTGTAGAATTGATTTTTTTTTTTTTTTTTTTAAAGATTTTATTTATTTATTCATTTATC
>JAKSZT010054301.1:3519316-3578555 GCA_026826555.1 Tolypeutes matacus | reverse complement strand
CCATATGGTAAACGGGAGCCCTACTGATTGAGCCACAGCCGCCTCCCTGGGGAAAACCTTGAACCTAATTATCATCATTTACCCATCACTCATTCACTTCTAAACAGCTCAACCTCAACAAACTCTTTTAAAGCACACTTGTATCTAGTAATTGACATTTTCTTATTATAAACAGTGTTTATTTAAAATATTAAAAATAAAGTATTAAATCATCAAAAAAAGTGGTTAAGGGCCTACCAATGTCATACTAGTCTAGTTTATAGCCATCCTTAGAATCAGTATGTGTAAAAGAACATCTTAAAAGAATAATGACCCTTACTAGGGAGTATGTTCATACCACCACTGTGATGGTTAGGCTAATGTGTCAACTTGGCCAGGTAATTGTGTCCAGGTGTTAGGCCCAGCAAGTACTGAGCTAATTGTAATACAAGAGCATTTATGGACTTCGATCACCAGTGAGTTTACTGCATGGATGGCTGATTACATCTGCAACAATCAAGGAGATTGCATCAGCAATGGGTGCCGCTTTTATCCAATCAGTTGAATGCCTTAAAAGGGGAAGTGATTTCAACATTCAGAGAGAATTTCCCAGCGTCTTTGGACAGCCAACTTCTCCCAGAAACTCATCAAGGACCTTTCATTGGACTTTCATCAGAGCCCCTGGTTTGGTTTGCAGCCTGCCTGCGGAACCTGGACTTGTGCATCCCCACAGTCGTGTGAGAGACTCTTATAAATCTCATATTATTGACAGCTATCTCCTGTTGATTCTGTTTCACGAGAGAACCCTGACTAATACAACCACCAAAAGACACAGACACTGTTAAAGAGGAAGACTAAGGTCCTCATGAGAACCTGTGCATTTTAAGAAGAACTCAATCATACCAATATCTAAAGTTTCAACTCAAGCAAGGAAATCTGCATTTTACAATCAAGAAAAAATATGGATAAATAAGGATTTTAAGATAATAAGATATAATATGACCCACAGCACTTATATCACACTTCTTCAAAAATATTCATCGTCCCAGCAAAGAAAAGCAAATACTAAATGGCTTCACAAGTGAATTTTACCAAACATTCCAAGAAGAATTAACAACAAACCTTCTCAAAACATTGAAAAGGAGGGAACACTCCCTAACTCATTCTATGAGGCCAATATCACCCAAATACCAAAAGCCAGATAAAGATACCACAGGAAAAGAAAATTACAGACCAATATCCCTTATGAATATAGACACAAAAATTCTAAACAAAATATTTACTATTGAATTCAACAGCACAATCAAAGAATTATACACCACAGTCATGTGGGATTTATCCCAGATATGAAAGTGTAGTTCAACATAAGATATCAATTAATGTAATATTAACAAAATGAAGGGAAAAAATACATAATCATCTCAATTGAAGCAGAAAAGGTATTTGACAAAATCCAGCACCCCTTCTTGACAAAAACAGAGAAAACTAGGACTAGAAGGAAACTTCCACAAGATGATAAATAGCATATATGAAAACCCACTGCTAACATCATACTCAATGGTCAAAGACTGAAAGCTTTTTTCCTAAAATTAGGAACATGAAAAGGATGCCCACTGTCACCACTGCTATTCAACATTATACTGGAAGTTCTAGCCAGAGGAATTAGGCAAGACAAAGAAATAAAAGGCATCCAAATAGAAAGAAGCACAATTTTCACTATTTGCAGATGACATGATCCTATATACAGAAAATCTTGAAAAATTCACAATAATGCTACTAAAGCTAATAAACTAATTCAGCAAAGTGGCAGGGTACAAGATCAACATTCAAAAGTCAGTAGTGGGAAGTGGGTGTGGCTCAAGTATTTGGGTATCCGCCTACCACATGGGAGGGCCCAGGTTCAGTTCCCGGTGCCTCCTAGAGATGATGAGCAAGACAGTGGGGCTGGCACAAAAGGCTGGCACAGCAAGCTGACGCAATAAGATGATGAAATGAGGAGACACAAAGAGGAAACACAATGAGAGACACAACAAAGTAGGGAGCTGAGAAGGCTCAAGTGGTTGAGTGCCTCTCTCCCATATGGGAAGTCCCAGGTTTGGTTCCCGGTGCCTCCTAGAGAGAAGACAAGCAGACACAGAGAGTGCACAACAAGTGAACGCAGAGAGCAGACAGCAAGGGCAAACAACAAAAGCAGGGAGAAATAAATAAATAAAACAAATTATATATTTGACTGTGATCAAAGGGAAATTTTAATTTGTATAGAACAAAAAAATCTAAAACTGTACAACCTAAACAGTGAACCATAATGTAAATCCTGGACTAGAGTACAATTATAATAATATTCTTTTATCAGTTTTAACAAATGTGCCACACTAATGGAAGGTATTAATAAAGGAGGGCTATATGAGAACTCTGCAGTTTTTGCATGATTTTCTTTAAACCTACAACTTCTCTAACATAATAAACTTTTTAAAAAACTAATGTTGGGAAGCGGATGTGGCTCAATCGATAGGGCTCCCGTTTACCATATGGGAGGCCCCGGGTTCCTTTCCCCGGGGCCTCCTGGTGAAGACAAGCCAGCCCGCGTGGCTCGGTGAGCTGATGCAGCAGGACGACCCAACAAAGGGAGACAAGCAGACACAGAAAAACGCACAGCAAATGGACACAGCGAGCACAAGCAGCAAGGGGGGATAAATAAATTAATAAATAAAATCTTAAAAAAAAAAAAAAAAACTAATGTTCATGACCATTAGGATGAATTTTTCTATGACACTAAATAAGAAAATAGCTAAGGAAAGTTGCGTGGGCTGATTACTTTTTTTAAACTAATGCCATTTGAAGTTTTATTACTTTTTATTTATTTTTTTTTTTTTTAAGATTTTATTTATTTATTCATTTATCCCCCCCTTGCTGCTTGTGCTCGCTGGGTCAGCTAACCACGCCGTGCGGGCGGGCTTGCCTTCACCAGGAGGCCCCGGGAACCGAACCCCGGGCCTCCCATATGGCAAACGGGAGCCCCACTGATTGAGCCACAGCCGCTTCCCATACTTTTTAATTTTTATTTTCAATTCTGAAAGATTTTAAAACTCAAAGAGGTGAAATGACATAATAAACCCAAATATAACTATAACATATATATATAAACACACACACACACACATATATGTTTCACATTTTTTTAAGAACTAGAATATTGCAGGTAAGTTGAAGTTTCCCTGCTTGTTCCAATGTTCTCTCCCCACCTTCAGAAGTAAATATTCTGAAGTTAATATATCTTCTTCCAATTCACATTTTTAATCATTTTGAAGCATATACATGCATTCATAGACAACACAGTTTTTTGTTTCTGTTTTGTTCTTAACAATTGTATGTGGTATTACATTTAACTTTTTTGTAAACTTCTTTTTTCCTCAACATAATGCCTTCAGATGTATCTATGTCAACACACATAGACCTGGTTTGTCCATTCTGACTATATTATACTAATAAATTATATTAAAATGTCACTGCTTATTTATCCAGTCCTCCATAGTTGGATAGTTTCCAAGGATTTTTCCCATTACAAATTGAAGTAAAAATGTTTATAACTTTTTCCTTTTGCACAAATGCAAGGTTTACCCCTAGAGGGTATATATCATTTTTTTTTTTTTTAAGCTACTTAGATTACATAAATGTTACACAAAAATTATAGGGATTCCCATATGCCCCATCTCCCACTCCTCCCACAACCTCCCACATAAACATCTTTCATTAGTGTGGCACATCACCTGCAATGGATATACACATCCTGGGGCTTTGCCATTAAGCCATAATTCACATTGTAGACCACACTCTCTCCCACACAGTTCTGCATATTATATGATGATATAAAATGGCCTATATCTGTCATTGCACAATGTCACTCAGGATAATTCCCAAGACCCGAAAAAGCCCCTGTATTACAACTGCTTTTCCCATTCCCTGCCCCCAAAGCGTCCAGTAGCCACTGGCTCCACATTAATGTTGTAATTTCTTCCATTGCTTGAATCACAATATGTCTACAGCAGAATACCAGTAAGTCCACTCTAGTCCATAGCTCTTCCCCCAATCCTGAGAAGTCTGGGATGGTGATGTCCACTCTACCTCCAAGTGAGAGGGGGCTTATATCCCATGGATAAGATGGATGGGATTATCCTGCTTGTAGCTGCAGACTCTCTCCATTCCCTGGGATGGCCATTGTCCACCATCATCTCCCCGCCAAGTGTCCTGGGTGAGTTCATTGAGCTGTAGAGTAGGAGTTGCAGCTCCACTGAGTTTCCAGGCACAGCTGGCACATGGGCAGGCCAGAGGCTCCAGTCTCTGGAAGTACACCTACAAACTCCAAAACCACATATAGGTTTGAAGAGAAGGGACAGATGGACCATGTGAGGGAAGACATATCTGAGTCCAACTGTCACTCTCAGGAGCACAGATTCCAAAGTAGGGCCCAGAGATAAGGCACCAAACACCAGAGCTATCCACCCTGATATAGGACCTGGGTGTGTCTAGAGCCCTCAGGAGCCCCTCTATTTGGGGTGATATCCACATTGGAAGCCTTATGAAATGTGCATAAGCGTTACCTCTGGGATGACCTCCCGACTCACTTTGAAGTCTCTTAGCCATATGAACTCATTTGGTCTTTACTTTTTCCCCCTTTTATTCGAGGTCTTTTTCAAGTCATATTGCCAATTGGCACTTGGTAGTAATCCCTCCTTGCCAGGGAGGCTCATCCCCAGGAGTCATATCCCATGCAGAGAGGAAGGTAACGCATTCATATGCTGAGCTTGGCTTAGAGAGAGGCCACATTTGAGCAACAAGGAGGCTCTCAGGAGGTAACCCTTAGGCACCCCATAACAATAGGCTAAGTTTCTATTTGAACAACAAAGACTCATAAGGCTAGTCATCAATAACAAGAGCCCATCAGTGGATCATCGTCCTTTGTCAGACACTGCCCCTGCACTTGGGGGACTGTTGCTGCTCCCTTGGAGAATGTGGCAGAGCTCTCTAGGATTGGAAATTCAGTATTCTCTCATTTATTGAGTGAGTCTCCATCCACTATGACCATGCCCTGTGAGCAGTTGAACAATTTTATATACCTTTTATGTATCTTCAGGTGAACTTCCTCCCATGCACCCCCATACCTGACACCCCCCCACACCAACAATCCTCTCCCGATCCAGTTGTAATCCAAAGCTTCTTTAAAGATGAAGGCAATACAATAGCCAAATACAATTAATAGGAAAATGAAATAATAATAAGTTTAAATGTAAGAGATAAAATACATGAAAACTTTAAAAAAAAATTAAATTAAAGGATTGGGATATTCAAAAAATGGGGGAAAATTTAAAAAAAAAAATTTTTTTTTTTTTTTACATTTTGCCTTTTATCACTGCAATATCTGGTGTCCAGTGGCACCTTCTCCCTCTCACTCCCCAGTGTCTATTTTTCATTTAATTTTCAAAGAAATTTTAGGTCACAGCAAAGTCACACACAGAATACATGAGACTCTCATACACCCAACCTCCTCCCCCTTTCCTGACCCCATATTAAAACCTTTTTTATGTGGATGGTAGCATTATTATAAGTGATATACAGAGATTGAAACATAGCTACTAAACATTGTCAATGGTTTACAGTATGGTTTACATTTTAGACCATACACTTTTATAAATTTTGATGATAATTACTATGTCCTGTGTCCATCACTGTAAGGTAATGATACACATTTCCACTGACCACTAAATATCCCTTGTTTCATCTATTCTGTTCCTCCCTCCCCATCCCCCCAGGGCCCATGACGACCCCCTGGCTTGACTCATTGAATGACCAGATTCATACATGAAACAACAGGTCTTGATACACTGGTTTGTTCTCACCTCTTAGGAACTGCCCTTGGTCTTAAGAGACTCCCGCTTGTTTATTTCTGAGCGAATTGGTTCTCCTAAAGATGGGAGTCCATCTCCTTCCCACTCATTGTGTGGGTCTCCACCCACTGATACAACACATTATGACAGGATGAACACTTATACACTCCCTAGAAGCCTGCTCCAGATGCACCCTGTCCCGAATGTCACCCCAACCAACACCCTAAACCAATGACACTTCCTTGTCATATTGCCATAAGAGCATTCCCACCTCTGTACTTTCAACCTCATACCCACAAATCCCAATTGTTCACCTGGTTCTGTCCCATCTCTCCCCCCAATATCCTGGGTATTCTAACCCACCCTTCCCAATCTACCCACCTGTCAACCCTGCACCACCAAACCCAATAATATTACTACCCACCTGTCTTATCCCTTCAATACGCAACTACACTCTATCACTTTACTAGAGGATATATATCTTGATATATATATCTGCTGTTTCACAGGATGTGGTCATCTTCAACTTCACAAAATCCTGCCAAAACGTTTCCATAAAAGAGTAACTAATTTACATATCCATCATCACCATATTAGAGTTTCTCTTTCCCCACAGACTTGTTAATAATTGGTAGTACTAGACTTTATAATATTTGGAAAATCGAAGTGTGTGAAGTATGTGAAATAGTACTTCATTTACCTGAGTATGAGCCAATCTTTACTGTTTTATTAGGCTTTTTCTTCTATGATATTTCTATTTTCTGTATCTCACATATATGAAATACGCAACTTATTTCTTTTTTAGTGTTCATTCACAGAATCTGATGCTAAAGAATTTTATACCTCTTATTTAAACTTTCAATAGAAGAATTTTTTTTTATAATTATGAAATTCAAGTTGACATAAACCTTTAGGAAAAACAAAGGATAAGAGGTATCTTTAATCAAAGCACTCCAAATGTTAGAATTACATATAGCTCTACTCAACAAAATAGGTAGATAGCTAACTTACCCACAGACAGATATTTGGTCCTATAATTTTTTTTTTGAGGTACCAGGACTGGGGATTGAACCTGGGACCTCATATGCAGGAGGCTGGAGTCAACCACTAAGCCATATCAGCTTCCCTCAGCTGGCTCCCTTGTTTGTTTGCATCTTGTTTGCTCATTTGTTTTTGTTCATTGTCTGCTCATTGTTTTTGCTCGTTGTCTGCTCTTTTTCTCTCTCTCTCTGTCTGCTTGTTTTTTGCTAGTTGTCTGCTTTTCTTTAGGAGGCACAGAGAACTGAACCCAGGAGCTCCCGTGTAGGAGGTGGGCATTCAATTGCTTGAGCCACATCTGCTCCCCTGGTCCTATAACATTTTAATAACAGCTTTATTGATATATAAAAATTCACCCTTTTAAATAAAGAATTTGGTGTATTTTTAGTATATTCACAAAGTTGTGCAACCATTGCCACGATCTAATTACAGAATATTTCCATAACCCCAAAAAGAAACCCCACACCCATCAGCAGTCACTCCCTATTCCTTTAACCCCCAGACTCCCACAAAACCACAAATCTACTTTTGTCTCTATGGATCTGCCTACTCTAGGTATTTCATTAAAAAATGAGTTTATACAGTATGTGGTCTTTTGAGTCTGGATTTTTTCACTTAGCGTAATGTTTTCAAGGTCATCCATGTTGAAACGTGAATCAATACAGCATTCCTTTTTATTGCCAAATAATATTCCATTGTATAGATATGCCACATTTTGTTTATCCATTTATTCATTGATGGATTGTTTCTACTTTTTTGCTATTACGAATAATGCTGCTACGAACACATGTGTACAAGTTTTTGTGAAGGCATATAATTTCTATTCTCTTGGGTATATACCTAGGAATGGAATTGGTGGGTCATATGGTAATTCTGTTATATCATCTGAGTTTTAAATAACACTAAGAACATTTTAGTATAATGACATACCAGAGTGCTGAAATCCTGCAAGTTGCTTTAATCCTCTTCCCAAGAAAAATCCATCAGCCCACTCTTACTCATAGTCTAAAAAAACCTCCCTAGGTCACTTCCTTCAATTCAGACACAGAAAACGCTCTCAACTCTTACATACACATAGTTCTGTATATAAGCACATATGCATATCACTATTCTTTCTGTTTCAGAAAAGGCTGACACAATTGGCCATGATTACACAGGGTTGAGAGGAACACACTGCCCTTAGGCACTGTAATGGTAAAAGCCTCATTGGACTATAGCAGCTAATAGGGTTGTGGGCACATTTCCTATCCCTTTTACCTAATGGGATGTGAAAGAGCTCGAAGAGCCTGAGTGCCACCAAAAGAGCTCCGTTATCTTTTTCCTGACAAAAAATCCAGAGCCTGGTTTTGCCTATTTACATAGAACTTTAAGATATCCGTCAAACCCCCCAATTACTTGAAAGTAAATATAGTAACAGGACATCTCATAAAAAGAGATACAATTTTGAGAGAAAAACAAAATGTGTAATAAGGAAACCATAGTTCCATATGTGACACCAGGGGCACAGCTCACAAACAGGGCAGTCATAACTTTGGTAACCTTATTTTTTTGATGCTAAACCCTACTGCAATACTGCCTCCGGATGGAGGAGGAGGGTTTTTCCAACTGTCCTAATAATGAATTCCTCAGCTTTACCTCTCACTACATTAAGCAGACTCAAGACTCAAAACATAGTTCACAAAGAGAATGCTGCAAGGAATTAGCTTTGCAACTCAAGGAACACTTGGTAAAGCAGAATCCAAAAGGCTCCCCAGGTGGGTCATAGAATAATGACCACAGAGTAGTTCACAGAAAGTGCACAGGAAGAGTCTACTTACCTACAATTTTCACTCCCACAGTGGTATAAATATAATTATTTTTCATCTGCATAGCACTTCATACGTCCAGACTATTTTATAATCACAATTCTGGAATTATTTCTTTACAATAAAACAAGTGTGATGAATTAGAATTTATTTTCTTTCTTCTAAGCATTCAAATTACAGTAGATGGTAGAAAATCAGTTCGGTGGCATGAAGAAATAGACTCCACTTTTGCCTCAAATTCAAGTAAAAAAATGAAAGAATTGGTGAATTTTAGGGTTTGAAGAAACCTAAAGTATCCAATGATTTCAGGCAATTAAGAAACTACAGGTCAGAGGGGTTGTAAGCAATTTATCCAATTTATCACCAAATGAATTAGTGGCAAAGTCAGGAGAAGAAACCCCACCTCCTGCCTGACTCCCAACTCAGCCTTTCCATGCTGCCATATTGCCTTTTCTGTAAACAAGTAATGAAACAGGTGTGGGAGATCCTGGGCTGTTTTGTTCAGCACAATATCTTGTCTTTTAAAATGCTAAATTCTCTCCTCAGATCAGCTTACCAAAAAATTTTTACAATAAACCCCCTAGCAGTTATCACTTCTGCCAATCTGAAAGGAAGTATGAATCAATAAAACGGACCAAGTGGATACACTGGACTGAGGGTGAATATAGCAGTATTGTGAGGAAGGATAGCAGAAGAGGAAACAGGGATCAGAAGACTGTTTTTAGGCCTCAACGCTGCTGAGAAAGAGGGCTCCACTGTGTAACTTCTTCTAGATATCTGAGATCAAAAATTACAACTTTAACTTAATTTTAAAATTTTATATAAAATATTATATAAACTTTTTAAAAATGTAGGCTAGATCTATAATGAAAAATAATAGTCAGCAGGGTTGATATGACCAGAATGACATTTTAAAAGCATCACTCAGACTGAAGAACAGAGTTGGGTGGGGAAAGGGCATGAGAGGAAGCAGGTAGTACAATCCAGAGGCTAATGGGAAGTCAAAGACAGAGATGAATGTGGCTTGGCCAAGGCAGTAGTGGACCAGATAGTCAGAAATAGTCAGAATCTTGGGATATATTTTAAAGCATGGGTTAGAGTTTCACAAACTTATCCTAGCAGTATTTTTCAAATTGTAACTTGTAATACACTGATTGTGTAATCAATTTAGTAGAGTAAGATCAATATTTTACAATTACACAAAATGGAATAAAACAGAAAATATCAAATGTCAGTGCATCATTCTAAGACTAGGCCTTAAGAGTTTGAATTTAATACAATCAAAGGGTATCACGCCCAGAGGGACAGACCAGTTTGCAAACATATCTCTTTTTGGAGTTCATAAATAATATCGAATTGCCACACCTGCAGATACATAAGCAATAATAAATGAATGCTTTAAAAAAAAAATTAAAAAAAATAAAAAAAAAAAAAAACCAGAAAATATCAGATTGCACCACACATAGTAAGGGGAAGTACTATTTCATGAAACTTTTGTTTCAGATATTTATGTACTTTTATGTGTACTGGGTCCTAATGTAAAATATATTTCAAAAGATGGCTCACAGCCAAAAATATTTGAAAAATATTGCCCTAGAGACTGATAAAATAGTAGACAGAGGATTAAAATACTTATCTTCCAAAAAATCTTCAGTTTTACATTAGCCTCAAGTGAAAAAAGCAACAAGTTTACTTACATATTTAATAAAATATTACAGATTTGCCAAATAAATATATCTTTTGCTCTTTTAAATAAAGAAAGAACAGTTCAAAGTACTATTCAGGCATCCCTAGAATGCCAGGTACAAATTATATTATTTCCATCAAACATGGAAATACACACATTACTGAAGAAATAAGCTGCCAATTTCCTTTAAGAAGTTCCTCAACCACTCAACCATTTTAACCACTCAACTACTCCTAAACTTAGGGATTAAACACCACCAAAAAACATTCATAACATTTCCAAGAAAATATCTTATTCTCCCAAATGAAAAAATATGATCCAATTCTCCCAGAAGAATTCATAGACTATATACTACAGCTGTGAAAGAATCTTTCAAAGAACTTCCTGCCTTAGACAATAACCTTAAATAATTTATTATATTACTAAAAGAAAATAAAACATTATCTACTAATACACCAAGCTTTTAGATTCAATTAGCATAGTTTCTCAATAGTGAGACAATTAGAATCTGGGGTGAGACTATTCTCTTTTGTGTTATCCCTGGGCCCCAGACCACCAAATGCCAGTGTTACCACCCTTGCAGTCACTGTGACAACCAAAAATGGCCCCAAAAATGTACTTTTCCAAATACCCTCTGCAAGTATGATACTTTTCCAATTGAGAACCACTGAAAAACTCAGCTAATACTTCTCTTAGATCAAGTCTCCAATTCATGGCAGAGATGAGAGGGAGTTATCAGTGCCTGGAATTTAACCATTTCTAAAGTAGCACTAAGATCATATAGCCTGTTGAAGTGGAGAATGCACAACTATGTAAATATATCAAATATCATTGACTGTATACTTTGGATGAATTGTATGCTTTATTAATATGTATCAATAAAATTGGTTTAAAAAAATCATATAGCCTGAAGGTCTAAAAAGATTATTTACCACCTTTTTCCTAGCACTAGGCAGTCTCTAGGTGCTATTTTCAAAGTGGTACACAGGCAATTTAAGACATTTAAGGAAAAAAAGAGACTATATATGGATTCTACAAGTATCCTAAGTTAAAAGTAAATCTACATTTCCCCCAGGTTTCACTAAGAAAGGATGGGACAGAGAATCACAGAAGAAATGTCTAAAATTATTTCCTTTAACAAAGTCTACAGGTACGTTTATATGTTTTTGCATACATGTATAGTATATAGATTTAAGGAAAAAGTCAATGTGAGAAGATTTATCAGGTTGATAAGAATATAGGACATTTATTGAACACATGTGACCAGAAACTGTGCCAAATCTTTGTAGCAAGCTTATGAGGCATTATTATTATCCCTAATATACAGAGAACACTGAGGTACAAAGAGGTTATAACTTGGTTAAGATCATCTAGTGATTAAGTGTCAGAGCCAGGGTTCAAACCCAGATAACTTCAAGCCCTGAAGAACTGTATTGCTCCAAGGCACATATAAGAAGACTTTCTTTTAAAAGCAGGAAAGAACTTGTCTGAAAACTATGAAATATGTTAACAATCCACTAAAGTGCAGCTATGAAAAGGTTAGCAAAAATTTCTTAAAACCCAAAGAAAACTTTAGATTTTCATCCTAAGGCTCTTAAGCAATTATATTTAAACTCTGCACTTAAAAGTTCATATTATAAAAAAGCTAAAATTAAATGTACATATTACCTTGCACATAATACTCAATTTTTAAATACTATTAGCCAGTTTAGTTTGTTGCTCTTAGAAGAGGCATCTCTATTATGAAAACCACATGGTACTTCCATACAAGAGATATTAAAAGGAAATAATTAGTATCACCCTATAGATTATTTATTACAAAGGGGGAAAGGTACCTTTTATAATGGATAAATCTGACAGACAGGAACTTGATCAAATAATGAGATTTAACATCATCAATATTGGGACAAACTAATATCACAAGTCTCTTGATGTTTCAAAATAAACATTTTCAAAATAAAAAGTTGATGGGGTCGGATGTGGCTCAACTGGTTGGGCGTCCGTCTCCCATATGGAGGGACCCGGGTTTGATCCCCGGGACCTCCCGGTAAAAAAATAAATAAATAAAATAAAAAATAAAAAAAATAAAAAGTTGAGGTGGGAAATAATTCAGGACACAATGCTCAGGAAGCAATGTAAATATCATATAAGAGATTCAGACAGAATAAAAGAATTATTCTCTTTGGTAAAAGTAGGAAAAGGAAAGAGAAATGAATCAAGAAGCACAAGTCACCCTATATTTTTTGTGTGACATTTTTGTGATCTAAGTAGCTTTTAAAAAATAATAAAAAATAAGGGAAGCGGCTGTGGCTCAATCAGTAGGGCTCCCGTTTACCATATGGGAGGCCCCGGGTTCGGTTCCCGGGGCCTCCTGGTGAAGGCAGGCCCGCCCGCACGGCGTGGTTAGCTGACCCAGCGAGCACAAGCAGCAAGGGGGGGATAAATGAATAAATAAATAAAATCTTTAAAAAATAATAATAATAATAAAAATAAAAAATAAAAAAGAAGAAGAAGCAGCACAAGTCAGGGAGTAAGATGGGAATTCAGACCAATGTGCTTCAAATCCCCTAACTTCCTTGCATTATTATAACCCCAGTACAAACACACTATTAGCAGGAACATCAACACTATGATTTTCTGAAGTATAAATAAACCCCACCTGCAGAAACAGTGAATATTCATTCATCCTTCAATACTTATTAAACATCCAAGTGTCAGATTCCCTGCAGGCAGTAAAACAGTATGAATAAGAGCACAAGCTCTGGTATCAAAATGCCCAACTCTACCACACTTACTATCAGTGTAACTTTTGGCAAATTATTCAATCTCTCTGTGTTTTGGTATCCTCCAGGGTTTTGCTGTTTTTTGTTTTGTTTTGTTTTAGGGAAGTTGTGGGTAGGAGTCTCTTTTTTAAAGGAAGATAATAGTTGCTCCTTCAAAGAGTTGTTATAAGGATTAAATACCATAATAGTTGTAAAATGCTAGAATAGTGCCTGGCATATATCAAACACTCATTATATATTAACTCTTTTTGATTATTGATTTTTACATTATTAGGCACTAAGGATACAAAATCAATGAAGATGTGGCTCATTCCCTCAAAGGTTTTGCAGTCTATTTGGAGAAACAGGAAAATCAATTATCAGCAAACAATGTAATAAGCACTATGGTAAAGGTAACATATGGTAAAGGTACTGTAAGAGCAGACAGAAAAGGTATTTAAATCAAAGAAGGGATAATAAAGTTTCCCACAAGTGGGAGCGGAGCAGATTTCTAGAGAATAAGTAGTTATTTCCCCTGAAAATCTTAGGGTGAAACAGCATGATATTAGTAGAAGTCAGGCTAACAAGAGTGAAAAGTAAGGCAGGAAAAAAAGGAAAGCAAGAAGCAGATCATAAAAGGTCTGTGTTTTAAGAGGAGTTTGAACATTATCCTAAAAACTACAAGGAGACATTAAAGAGACAGAAATGAGATATGTGATTAAATTTCCATGTCAGAAAGATCACTTGGTAGGAAAGTGGAGGGCAAATTAAAGAGGTGACCAGAGGCAGGGAGACCAGTTCAAATTCTATTGTACTGATACAGGGGATAAAAATACAGGCCTCAACTCCTAGGTATATTCCTAAGAGAAAAGAAAACATACATCCATACAAAAACTTATACACAAATGTTCATAGAAGCATTATTCATAATAGCCAAAAAGTAAAATAACCCAAATGCCCACAAACTAATGAGTAGAGAAACAAAATGTGGTATGCCAGTGTGGTATACCAGTCACAAAAGAGCACATTTTGTTGATTCCATTTATATGACATTGTCCAGAATAGGCAAAACTAGAGAGACAGAAAGTAGGTTAGTTGTTATATAGGGCTGGGGCAGTTAAAAGGAAGGAGGAAATGGGAAGTGACAGTTAATGAGTATGGAGTTTTCTTTTTGGGGAGATGAGAATGCTACAAAACTGATTGTAGTGATGGTTGCACAACTCTGTGAATATACTAAAACCACTGAGTCGTACACATTAAATGGGTGAATTGTATAATATTTGAATTACAACTCCATAAAGCTGTTTTAAAACATAGGCCTTAACTGAAGTCATAGCAGGAAGGGTCTAAGTTGTTTCCCAGGGCTCTAATATGAATAATATAAAGAAAAATTTAAGCTGCACTCTCCATATACAGGTGATAAAGAGGTGCAGAAGGTGGGGGACAGGGAAGTTGGATAAGTCAAGTTTGAACATGTTAACTTTATGATACCTCTGGAACACCCAATGGAGATATCCAGAGGCAGTTGGATGGACAGGTTTAAGGATTCTTAGAGGTTTGGGGTGAAAAAAACAGATTTAGAAATCAACAGCAAATAAACAATGGTTGAAATCAGAGTTTGTCTGTTTGTTTAATTGTAGTAACATATATATAACATAAAATTTGCCATTTTAACCATTTTTTCAAAATACAATTCAGTGGCATTAACTACATTTACAATGCAGTTACACCATCCATTACCAAAACCTTTTCATCACCCCACAGAAAATCTGTACCCCTTAAGCAATAACTGCCCATTTCGCCCTCACTTTCTATATCTATGAATTTGCTTATTCTGGGTATTTCATATAAGTGGACCCATATAATATTTGTCCTTTTGTGTCTGGCTTATTTCATTTACCATAAGGTTTTTTTTTTTTGGTTGTTCTTTTTTTTTTTAAAGATTTTATTTATTTATTCATTTATCCCCACCCCCTTGCTGCTTGTGCTCACTGGGTCAGCCAACCATGCCGTGTGGGCAGGCCCGCCTCCACCAGGAGGCCCCAGGAACCGAACCCGGGGCCTCCCATATGGTAAACGGGAGCCCTACTGATTGAGCCACAGCCGCTTCCCTACCATAATGTTTTCAAGGTTAACCCATGTTGTAGCATGTAGCAGAACTTCATTCTTTTTGATAGTAGAATAATATCCATTGATGGATAGAACACATTCCGTTTATCAATTCAGCTCTTGATGGACACTGAATGTTTCTACCACTTGGATGCTGGGAATAATGCTACTATGAACACTGATGTACAAGTATCTATTTGAGTCCTTGTTTTCATTTCTTTGGGGTATACACCTAGGAGTAGAATTGCTGGCTCATATAGTAATTCTATGTTTAACTTTTTGAGAAACTGTCAAACTGTTTTCCACAGCAACTGCACCATTTTACCTTCCCACCAGCAATGTACGAGGGTTCAAATTTTTCCATGTCTTTGCCAACAATTGTTATTTTCATATATATAATTTCCATCCTAGTGGCTGTGAAATGGTGAAACCAAAGGTTTGTTTGCAGAGACCGTGCAAAGAGTAAAGAGTGAATACAGTCAAAGGCTAAGATTAGATATCTCTCAGGAGTATCAATATTGAAGAGCTAAACAGAGAACAGAAGCCTATCAAAGAAAGAAGTAACAGACAAAAGGAGGAGGAAAGAAAGGAAAGAATGTACTTTTTCTTTCCTGGACACAAAGTTCCAAGAAAATAAAATCCTTAACACTGTCAAATGCCTCAGAGGGGTGTTATCCTAGCAGAATACTAGGCACCACAGAAAGTGCTCAATAAATATCTGATAAACTAACACAAAGAAAAAATATTCCTTGATATTTCTGTAACTGGTGACTTTAGTGACACCATAGGGTTCCTTAGAGCAATTTCAAAAAGGGGGTCTTCTTTGGGTGACCACAAAGATTGATAAGCAGAGCTCAAATGGATTTCAGGCCTGATGAACCCACTCAGGCTGGCACCCTTGCACAATGAACAACTACACTGGGTTAAAAAGTATACAGAAAAAAAAAAAAAAAAGGATATAGAGGTCCCAATCAAGAAGGCATAGTGAGATGCTTCAGGGCTTTATTTCCCTACAGAAGATTTGAACAACCAGCAAGAACTGACATAAATATCTTTCTAAAAGCTCCAGAAAACAGTTGAAGGATTGCAGTAACAGAGCAAGTGTGAATCAAGAAAAAGATCACTTAAAAACAGTAGGACTGGGGAGCGAATGTAGCTCAGTGGTTAAGCAACTGCTTCTCATGTAGGAGGTCCTGAGTTTGATCCCTGGTAACTTCTTTAAAAAAAAAAAAAAAAAAGTAGGATTGCATGACATCCTGGCTGACTGCTCCCCTATACCCTCACCAGTAATACAGAGCCAGCTTGCATTCTCCGTGCAGATCCCTGGTCCTGGGTTCCAGAGGGAGCAGAGTAACCTTTACGCATATAGTGGGAACATGTGTGCCTGGCCCAATCTGTCTGGTGGTGACCTGAGGGACTTACCATCCCAGAACGTATCCTGCATTAAAAAACAACTCTCTGAGCTCTCCTACAGAACATAGTGAGAGAGCAAACATGCTGCCAAGAGGCAAGGGACTGCTGACTGTAGAACATTCAGTGCAGTGTCCAGACAGTGAAGAAACTATTAGGGTGGATGGGACATTTGTATCCGTGTAAATGGGGGAATTCCTAGGGCCACACACATGCTCAAGACAAGGTCCAGAGAGGTCCCACACGAAGAAAAAAAAATCTCCCATAAAGATAATAACATGGGGAGGGGGGCGGATGTGGCTCAAATGGTTGGGCGTCCGTCTGCCATATGGAGGGGCCTGGGTTCGATCCCCGGGACCTCCCAGTAAAATAAAAAATATATATATAGAAGGCGCATAGGCTGCCAGGTTCTGTGTGCTGGTGAGCCACCAGGCCCTGGGAGCCATGCAGCAAGATGATGACATAACAGGGGAGAGACGAGACAAAATGCTCCAAAAGCCCCAAAAACCAGGAACCGAGGTGGCAAAGGTGGCAGAACACCTCTCTCCTACATCGTAGGTCTCCAGGATCAAATCCTGGTGAAGACTGGAGGAGGAGGATGAGAAGAGATGGCAGGAAACAGATACAGAGAACTGCCCAGCGAATGGACACAAAAACAGCAAATGGGGAAGGGGGGGTTTAAAATGGATAAAAGTAAATAAATAAATCTTTATTTTAAAAAAAAGATAATAACATGGGGACTAGAAAGACACAGGACTCTTCTCTCCCAGAAAAAATAGTTACAGGACAGGCAGAAATGGCCTGGGGAAAAAAATGCTCTGGGGTTTAGGACACCAGGGGAAGGCAGGACACTGTCCAGAAGAGAAAAAGGCAAAGAAAAAGAATCATGATGGCAAAACTGTGAGTTAAAAGCTGCACCTGCAACTGCCAGCATCCTCCCATATCTTACAGACACTTTTGAATTCTCAGGACTCCAGGCTGGCGGATACAGACAAAGAAGGCCTCAGGGATCCACATTCCCAGAAAACGGGAGAGAGAGGGAGGCATCCTAAGGCTGACTCAGCTTTTGACCCACAAATTTGGTCTGCTGTATCTGACAAGCCCTTCCAGGAGGGGTGAGGCAGAGCCACTGTTTGCCTTGGGAGCCAGCAAGGGACAAAAAGAGATCTGACCCTCTCAATCTCCCTCTCTACTGACTGGGACTGGTTATTGAGAACTAAGAGGGGACTGGAATTATTTCTTACCCGGGAAAAGGGAGGGGGCTGCCAGCAAAGATTGGAGAACTGCCTCTGAGAAAGTTTGAATTACCAGGCTCTTAGCCTCCAGGCAGGAAGTTTCATCACATTGATCCCTTCTGTGTTGCAGCAAACACACTCCAACAAGGCTTTGAATTGAGAGGACTGCCAAAGAGGGCCATCTGCTGATGGACAGGAAGCACATGTGAGGAAATTAAAAGTAAATAAGTATGAGAGGCTTTTTCTGGCCTTTACAACTTCCCTCCCCAAGGCCCAAGGAAGCAGGTCTGCAACCTATTATTGGGTCCAGGACCCAATAACAGGGACAACTAACAGGGACAATCCTAAAGACCCAGAACAGGTTGAACCAAGAATCAAAGAACAGCAGTAAAATAAAGCCTCCCATCACTACATCCCTATGGTAGAGAAAAAAATTGAGCATATGCGAAAACTCATCACCCTAACCAGATGCCTAGAGAACAGGAAAAAAATGACAAGCCATACTAAGAAAATGGAAGACATGGCCAAAGGAAAGGAATATATCAAAACACCAGAAAAGACACAGGATTTCAGACAACTAATCAATAAGATGCAAACAAATTTCCAAAATCAAATTAATGAGTTGAAAGGCAATATGGCAAAAACATAAAAAACACAAAGAAAACACTGAGTGAACACAAAGAAGATTCTGAAAACCTGAATAAAAAAGTAACAGAGCTTATGGGAATGAAAGACATGATAGGTGAGATTAAAAAAAACACATTAGAGGGAAGCGGCTGTGGCTCAATCAGTAGGGCTCCCATTTACTATGTGGGAGGCCCCGGGTTCGGTTCCCAGGGCCTCCTGGTGAAGGCAAGCCTGCCCGCACGGCGTGGTTAGCTGACCCAGCGAGCACAAGCAGCAAGGGGGGGATAAATGAATATAAATAAATAAAATCTTTAAAAAAAAAAAAAACACATTAGAGGGAGCCAAAGTGGCTCAATTGTTGAGCGTCAGCTTCCAACATACAAGGTCCCAGGTTCAATCCCTGGCTATGGTACCTCCAAAAAACAAAACAAACAAACAAAAAAAAAAAAAAAAAAAAAACCACATTAGAAGCATACAACAGGAGACTCAAAAATAATAGAAGAAAGAATAAGTGATACAGAAGACAGAACAGCTGAAACTAGAGAGAGAAAAGAATGGAAAAAATTGAGCATGGGCTCACGGATGTGAATGATAACACAAAACACAACAACATAGGAAAAGGGGCAGAAAGAGTATTTGAGGAAGTAATAGCTGAAAATTTTCCAACTCTCACGAATGACATGTCCAAAAACAGCATAAACCAATTAGGATAAATGCAAACAGATCTATTCCAAGACACATACTATGTCAAACATTAAAGATGGAGAGAAAATTCTGAGAGCAGTAAGGCAGAAGCAAACCATCATATACAAGGGACATCCAGTGAGGATTTCTCATCAGAAAACACTGAGGCAAGGAGACAATGGTATGATACAATTAGGATACTGAAAGAAAAAAACCGCCAGCTGAGAATTCTTTTTCCAGCATAACTGTCCTTCAAATATGAAGGTGAGTTTAAAACATTCACAAATAAAAACTAAGAGAGTTTGTAAAAAAGAATCTACCTTTGCAGGAAATGCTTAAAAAAAAAAAAAAACAAAAAAAAAACTTACAACCTCAAAGAAAAAGAAAGTAAACAATGGCTTAGAGGAGAGTATAGAAAAAAGAATACCAGAAAAGGTAACCAAAAGAATAAAAAGACAAAAAAAATTAAGATATGACATATGAAAACCAAAGAATAAAATGGTAGAAGTAAATAATGCATTTATAGTAATATCATTGAATATGAATGGATATAGGCTGAGAAAATGGATTAAAAAAACATGAGCTATCCATATGCTACCTACAAAAGACTCACTTTAGACCCAGGGATATAAACCAGCTGAAAGTGAAAGGTTGGAAAAAGATACTCAATGCAAAAGTAACCACAAAAGAGCAGGAGTAGCTATACTAATATCAAACAAAACAGACTTTAAATGCAAAAAATTTATAAGACATACAGAAGACCATTATATATTAATAAAAGCAAAATCCTCCAGGAAGAAATAACAGTCATAAATATCTATGCACCTAACCAGGGTGCCCCAAAATTCATGAGGCAAACTCAGGAAAACTGAAGGGGAAAAATAAACATTTCTACAATAATAGTTGGAGATTTCAACAAACAAGTCACATCATTAGATAGAACAACAAGACAGAAGATCAACAAAGAAACAGAGAACTTGAACAGTATGATAAACAAGCTAGACCTAACAGACATATACAGAACGCTGCACCAAAACTCAGTGGGTTAAACATTCTTCTCAAATGCTCATGGATCTTTCTCCAGGATAGATCACATGTTAGATCACAAGGCAGGTCTCAATAAATATAGAGAGACTGAAATTATACAAAGCACCTTCTCAGATCATAATGGAATGAAACTGGAAATCAATAATAGACCAGATAGAGGAAAATTCACAGGCTCAACAACTCACTGCTACACAATCAGTGGGTTAAAGAAGAAACTAAGTGAAATTAGTAAATACATTGAGACGAATGAAAACTAGAAGACAACTATTCAGAACTATGGGATACAGCAAAGGTAGTGTTTAGAGGGAAATTTATAGCCCTAAATGCCTATATTAAAAAAGAAGAGTTAAAATCAAAGATCTAACTGAACAACTGGAGAAACTAGAAAGAGAACAACAAACCATGCCTAAAGCAAGCAGACAAAATAATAAAGAGCAAATGTAAAGAAATTAAGAGCAAAAAAAGAGAAAATTTATAAAACCAAAAGCTTGTTCTTTGAGAAGATCAATAACAATGACAAACCCTTAACTAGACTAACAAAGAAAAAAGGAAAAAAGATGCAAATAAATAAAATTGGAAACAAAAGGGGGGAAGTTACCACTGAACCCACAGAAATAAAAAGGGTCATATATGAGAAACTTTTTGTCAAGAAACTAGACACCTAGATGAAATGGACAAATACCTAGACTTGCACAAACAACCTACACTGACAATAAAAGAAATACAAGAACTTAACAAACCAATCACATTTAAAGAGATTGAATCAGTCATCAAATATCTCCCAACAAAGAAAAGTCCAGGACCAGATGGCTTCACAGGTGAATTCCACCAAGCATTTTGAAAATAATTAACACCAATCCCGTTTAAATGCTTCCAAAATAATTGAAGAAGAAGGAAAATTACCCAACACATTTTATGAAGCCACCATCACCCTGATACTAAAGCCAGATAAAGATACTACAAGAAAAGAAAATTACAGACCAAACTCTCTAATGAACATAGATGCAAAAATTCCAAACAACTTACTTGCAGATAGGATCCAACAGCATATCAAAAGAATTATAAACCACAACCAAGTGGGATTTATTACTGATATGCAAGGGTGGTTCAACATAAGGAACTCAATTAACATAATATACCACATTAACAAATTGAAGGAGAAAAAACCACATGATCATCTCAATTGATACAGAAAAGGCATTTGACAAAATTCAGCATCATTTCTTTTACAAAATTTAGAAAGACAGGAAATTGAGCTGCTGTGGCTCAAGCAGCTGAGTGCCTGCTTCCAACATGGGAGGTCCCAGGTTCAGTTCCCAGTGCCTCCTTAAAAAAAAAAAAAAAAAAAAAAAAAAACAAGCAACAAGCAAAACAAACAAAAAAAAACTAACTCAGGGAAGCGGCTGTGGCTCAATCAGTGGGGCTCCCGTTTGCCATATGGGAGGCCCCGGGTTCGGTTCCCGGGGCCTCCTGGTGGGGGCAGGCCCGCCCGCCCGCATGGCGCAGTTGGCTGACCCAGCGAGCACGGGCAGCAAGGGGGGGATAAATGAATAAATAAAATAAAATCTAAAAAAAAAAAAAAACTAACTCAAGGTTGCCAATGTGGCTCAGTGGTTGAGTGCTGGTTTCCCACATATGAAGTCCCAAGTTCAATCCCCAGCCCCAGTACCACCAAAAAAAAAAAGAAAGATAGGAATAGAAGGAAAATTTCTCAATATGATAAAGGGCATATATGAAAAACCAACAGCCAACATCATACTTAATGGGAAAAGATTGAAAGCTTCCCCTCTAACATCAGGAACAAGACGGAATGCTCACTGTACCACTGTTATTCAACATTGTGCTACAAATTTTAGCTAGATGTAGGAGGTGTGGGGAGTGGGGCATATATTTTTTGTGTAACATTTATGTAATTGAAGTACCTTTTTAAAAATAAAAATTCTAGCTAGAGCAATTAGACAAGAAAAATAAATAAAAGGCATCTAAATAGGAAAAGAGGAAGTAAAACTCTCACTATTTGCAGGCAATATGATCCTAGATTTAGAAAAATCTGAAATGTCTACGACAATAGTACTTGAGCTAATAAACAAGTTCAGCAAAGTGGCAGGATACAAGATCAACACACAAAATAAATTATGTTTCTGTAAGCTAGTACTGAACAATCTAGAGAGGAAATCAAGGGAAATTCCATTTATAATTGCAAGAAAAAAACTCAAGTAACTATAATCAATTTAACCAAAGAAATACAGGAGCTATATGCAGAAAACTACAAAAACAGTGCTAAAAGAAATCAATGAAGACCTAAACAAATAAAAAGACATTCCGTGTTCATGGACTGGAAGACTAAATATCCTGAAGATGACAATCTTACCATAACTGATTTATAGATTCAATTCAATACCAATCAAAATTCCAACAGCTTACTTTACAGAAAGAGAAAAGGCAATTATCAACTTCGTTTCAAAGGGAAAGTCCACGCAAAGAACCAACAGCATTCTAAAAAAGAAGAGCGATGTGGGAGGAATTTCACTGCCTGATCTTGAAACATATTACAAAGTTAAGGCAGTAGACACATTGATCAGTGGAATAGAATTGAGAGCCCAGAAATAAATCAGTTTTCAACAAATCTACCAAGTCCATGTTAATGAGACAAAACAGTCTCTTCAACAAATAGAACTGGAAGAACTGGATATCCATATCAAAAAGAATGAAAGAGATGGGGGTCGGATGTGGCTCAACTGGTTGGGCGTCCATCTCCCATATGGAGGGACCCGGGTTCGATCCCCAGGACCAACCGGTGGGAAAAAAAAAAAAAAAGAATGAAAGAGGATCTCTATCTCACTCCCTATACAAGTAACAAATCAAAATGGATAAAACACCTAAATATAAACGCCAGGACCATGACACTACTAGAAGAAAATGTAGGCAAACATCTTAAAGATCTTGTGGTAGGTGGTGGTTTCTTGGAACTTACAACCAAAGCACTAGCAATGAAAGATAAAATAGATAATTGAGGTCTCCTCAAAATTACTTTTGCACCTCAAAGGACTTCATCAAAGGGGTGAAAAGGCAGCTGACTCAATGGGAAAAAACATTTGGAAATCACATATCTGATAAGGGTTTAATATCCATGATCTATAAAGAGATGCTACAACTCAACAATAAAAAGACAAATGACACGATTAAAAAATGGGCAAAACACTTGGATATTTGTCCAAAGAAGAAATATACATGGCAAAGAAAAACACATGAAAAAAATGTTCAACATCACTAGTGATTAGACAAATGCAAATCAAAGTTATAATGAGATATCATTTCACAACACCTATTAGAATGGCCACTATTAAAAAGACAGAACTACAACTGTTGGAGATAATGTAGAGAGATAGGAATACTTATTCACTTTCGGTGAGAATGTAGTACTATACCGCCACTATGGAGGACTACTTGGCAGTTCCTAAGGATGATGAATATAGATTTGCCACATGACTCAGCAATACCACTACTGGATAAATACCCAGAAGAACTGAGAGCAATGACATGAACAGACATCTGTACACTGATGTTCATAGCAGTGTTATTTACAATTGTCAAAAGATGGAAACAACCCAGGCATTCATCAACCGATGAATGGATAAATAAACTGTTGTGTATATAAACAGTGGAATATTACGCAGCTGTAAGAAGAAATGAAGTTGTGAAGCATATGACAACATGGATGAACCTGGAGGACATTGTGTTGATTGAAGCAAGCAGACACAAAAGGAGGAATACTATATGACTGCACTACTGTGAACTAAATATATTGTGTAATCTCATGGAGTTACTAACTTGAATATGGGTCACCAGAAAATAGAATGAGGTTAGAGAAGGCAATGCTATGGGTTAACTTCCACGGAATTGGTAAAAAGGATGTGTGTTAATCTTTGGAAAAGAATAGAAAAGGTGATGGGAAACGGATGTGGCTCAAGAGGTTCGGTGTCCATCTACCATATGGAGAGACCGTGGTTCGATCCCTGGTACCTCCCGGTAAAAAAAAAAAAAAAAAAAGAATAGAAAAGGTGAAAGCACAACATAATGTTTGTAACTAGCAGTACTATTATATGAGTACAACAGTGGTTTAAAGGGAAATCTAAGGTCATGTGTATTACTAAAAGGAAAGCTAAAAAATGTTACATGGGGGAGCAGATGTAGCTCAAGTGGTTGAGCATCTGTTTCCCATGTACAAGGTCCCAGGTTCGATCCCCAGTACCTACTAAAAACAACAAACAAACAAACAAGAAAAAAAAAAAAAAACTCTCATTGGGAAGCAGAGATAGCTCAGTGATTAAGCGCCCGCATCTTGTGTACGAAGTTCCTGGGTTCAATCCCCGGTATCTCCTTCGAAAAAGAAATGTTACATGGGAATATATAGCATAGTAAAACCTCATGTAAAATATGAATATGGATAATATTGCATATATGATTTGTTTTTCTTTGAAACCGAACAAATGTATATTAATACAAGATGTCAGTATCAGACAAAAATAAACATTATGCTAAGTGAAAGAAACCAGACATAAAGTACTAGATATTGCATAATCCCATTTATATAAAATGTAAATATAAATCAATTTATAAAGATGAAATTAGATTAGTGGTTTTGTAGGGCTGGGGAAGGATAGAGGGATTAAGAAGCGACTGCTAAGGGGTGTGGAGTGTTTCTTTTTGGAGTCATGAAATTGTTCTAAGATTTTTTGTGGTGATGAATGCAATGTTGTGATTATACTGAGAGCCACTGATTATAACTCTGGATAGATCATATGATATGTGAATATATCTCAATAAAATTGCTTAAAAAATAAATAAATGTGCAAGAATATCCAGAAATAGCAGCTATGTACAGCAGGAGAAGCATAGAGTTTGAGAGATGAAGAATTTCCTTGTTTTGTTTTTTTTTATTATTATTGTTATTGAAATAATGAAAATGCTCTAATGATGATTAAAGTGATGAATGAACAACTGTGTGATTATACCAAATACCAGTAACTTTACACTTTGGATGAATTGTATGCTTTATTAATATGTATCAATAAAATTGATTTTCTTTAAAAAAAAAAAAAAAAAATATATATATATATATAAAATAACACAGGGAAATGTAAATACCCAGTACTATTTACTGTTACAACCCCACTTTTTACTTCCTATAGTATCTAAAGGGCAAATGCATAAAACACAATGATAAATCAATGGTATAGGACTCAATATATAAATATGTAATTTGTGACAATAAGTACATAAAGGTGAGGGGACAGAAGGATACAGGACATAGTTTATGTATATTAGTGAAGTTATGAAGTTGATATCAAAGCAAATAAGACTAATATACATTTAGAATGTAAAATTTAAGCTCCATGGTAACCACAAAGAAAATATCAGAGAACATGTAAACTCATAGAGACAGGAAATAGAGTACAGGCTATCAGGGATAGAGGGCAGGGGCAATGAGGAGTTAATGCAAAATGAGTGTAGGATTTCTCTTTGGGGTGAAGGGAAAGTTATAGTAATGGATAGGGGTGAGGGTACTGCACCACTGCGAATATATTAAATTTCACTGAATGGTATGTGTGGGGGAGGAGTGTCTGGGATGGGAAGATTTATACTGTATATTTAGAAAAAAGAATAAAAGAAAAACTATAGGGATAATGACAATTAAATCCAATATATAATACGGGATGGGATCTGAGAATGGAGGAGAAAAGGCTCAAAGGATATTACTGGGACATAAAAAATTAAATATAGAATGTAAGCTTTATATCAACATTAAATTTCTTTTTTTTTTTTTTTTAAGATTTATTTATTTATTTACTTTTATCCATTTTTACCCCCACCCCTGTTTTTGCTATTTCTGTGCCCATTTGCTGGGCAATTCTCTGTGTCTGTTTCCTGCCCTCTCTTCTCATCCTTCTCCTCCTGTCTTCACCAGGATTTGATCCTGGGAAACTTCCAAGTGGGAAAGAAGTGTCCTACCACTTGCGCCACCTTAGTTCCTGGTTTTTCGACACATCTTGTCTTGGCTCTCCCTTGTATCACTCTCCTGTTATGTCATCATCTTGCTGTGTGGCTCGGCGGGTCCCGGGGGACTCACCTGCACACTGGGCCTGGTGGCGCACGCGCATTCTACGTTTTTATTTTTACCGGGAGGTTCCGTGGATCGAACCCAGGTCCCTCTATAAGGGGAGATGGACACCCAACCATTTGAGCCACATCCGCCCCCCAACATTAAATACATTAAATTTTTTTTTTTTTAAAGATTTATTTATTTATTTATTCGTTTATCCCCCCCTTGCTGCTTGTGCTCGCTGGGTCAGCTAACCACGCCGTGCGGGCGGGCTTGCCTTCACCAGGAGGCCCCGGGAACTGAACCTGGGGCCTCCCATATGGTAAACGGGAGCCCTACTGATTGAGCCACAGCCGCTTCCCTCTAATGTGTTTTTTTAATTCCCACATTAAATTTCTTAAACTTGATAACAGGCTAAAGATAACTGCATAAGTGAATATCTTTGTTTGTAGGAAATGTACATGAAGTATTATGTGTTCAAGGATTATGATATGTGCAACTTGCTCTCAAATGTTCATAAAACAGATAGAAAGATAGAATGAAAGGGGTGGAGAATTTTTCTTTTTGGAATAATGAAATTGTTCTAAAAATTTTTGTGGTGATGAGTACACAACACTGTGATTATGCTAGAAGCCATTGATTGCACACTTTGGATAGATTATATGGTATGTGAATATATCTCAGTAAAACTGCTTAAAAGAAGAGAGAATGATATGGCAAAGGTGGAAAAATATTAATTATTGGTGTATCTGCCGGAAGCGGCTGTGGCTCAATCAGTAGGGCTCCCGTTTACCATATGGGAGGCCCCAGGTTCGGTTCCCGGGGCCTCCTGGTGAAGGCAAGCCCGCCCGCACGGCATGGTTAGCTGACCCAGCGAGCACAAGCAGCAAGGGGGGGATAAATGAATAAATAAATAAAATCTAAAAAAAAAAAAAAAAGAATTGGTGTATCTGGGTATCTGGGAGAAGGATTGATGTTGGAGTTGTCTTTGTGGGGTTTGTTTTATTTTTTGCAACTATCCTTTAAATTTGAAATTATTTGAAAATTAAAAGTTAAAAAAAAAAAAAGTTTGACAACACAAGTACAGACTGCTCTTTCATAACCTGTCTGAGAAGGGAAACAGACAGGTTTCTGGTGCCAGGAAAAGATTTCACCAATTTTAAAACCCATCAACTGACTAAACCACACACTCTCATCACTAAATGGCTTGTTAATTTGGGGAGAAGGCTCATCCTCATCCCACCCTTGGAGAACATGTTCTATCTATAACCTATTCAGTAGTTTTAAGTAAAACGTTAAACCAAAAAGAAAATAAGATATAACCTAGATACACACATGAACAATTAAAACAACAAACTAACTTCACAGTAAATAAAGGACAAAGCCAACACCTATAGGACTCTCATAGGCAAGAATAAAGTCATGCAAATGCCAACTGTGGTGGTTTAAAAATATATTCGCAAATTCTCCAAAACTCCCCTCTTTTATAAGTGGAAATTAAATCCTCTCCCCTTGAGTGTGCACTAAAGTTGGAAACTCTCTTCTGAAAACTAACAGAACATGGCAGAAGTGACAATATGTGACTTATAAGGCAAAAGGCACTGTGGCTTTTTCCAAATTCTCTTGGATAAGTCACTCTTGGGGAAACAGCTGCCATGTCATGACAACACTGAAATGTCCTATGAAGACGCCCATGTGATTCCAGACAAAAGCCATGTGAGTATGCCATACTGGAAGTGGGTCATCCAGGCCTAGTTAGGCCTTCAGATGACTGCAGCACCAGGCAACATCATGAGTGCAGCCTCATGAGAGACACCAAGTCAGAATCACTCACAGCTAAGCTGCTCCTGAATTCCTGACCCACAGAAACCATGTGAGATAATAAATGTTTATTGCTGTTGTAAGCTGTTAAGTTTTAGGATAATGTGTCATGCAGAAATAGATAAATATATGCTAAAAGCTCAAGTGTCCTAGAAAATTCACTTACACCTTATTTACAGCACATCTAAATACTTAGGCACAGATGTGCTTCCACCTCTCTGCCTTGGGGTCCCTCCTTGTGCTGTTCCTTGTGGACCTGCAGACATGCGGAGCCCTGTCCAAGGAACTGAGATACTATAACAGCCTTAATCCCTTCCTGCAACTGAAGCTGGTACTGTGGTATCAAGAGTTACCATCATTTTAGAACATGGCAGCACAGAAGGAAGAACTGAGATTTAGAGTCACTATACTAGTATACTATACTATAGTATAGAGGCACTATACTAAATAAGGGAGATGGAAAAATGCTTAAGCTTATGGAAGGAGAAGAGGGATGGAACACCTGAGCAAGGTCTATTAATGAGAATTCACTGTGATCTGTACAGTATGGAGGAGCAGCATGAAGCAATGAGAGCACCCCATTCGGCCCCTGTCTCAACCACTCAACTCTGCAGTCAAAGAGATGCAAAAGCAGTCAGAGTAAACACGTAAATGAATGAGCATAGCTGTGTTTCAATATAACTTTATTTATGGACACTGAGAAAAAAATACTTAGGTACTGAGCAGAATTCCCAAAATTAGCAAATATCTACCATGTATGCACAAAGAACAATAACCAGAGAAATTATTTCCTTTATAAATAAATAACAAATTATGTTAGCAGGAAAAGCCAAAAATAACAATAAGGGTTTTCATTGAGAGGCCTGAGAAGTTATAGTAGAGAATCTTGCAAAGAGGAAAAAAAAACTTTGACTAAAAAGTTAAATCCCTTCTTTTTGAAAGGTCATATGCTTTAAAATGTGGTGAGGAAAAAAAAAAAAAAAATGTGGTGAGAGAATGGCACAAAAATGAAAAAGAGTGATATGTCTGACCAGGCAATAAGATACTGATACATAAACAAGAGGAGAAAGAAGACATTCAATTGGTAGGGTGGTAGAAAACTTTATAGGAGGAAGAAGACTAAATATGATACAGAGAAAAAAAAAAAAAAAAAGGCAGAAAGAAAAAATATATATATGATGCAGAAGCTAACAAAATATGTGGATGACTTTAAAGGAGGTTAAAAAGTGGTGTTTGGGGAGTGGATGTGGCTCAAGCAGTTGAGTGCCCACCTCCCACAAGGGAGGTCACAGGTTCAGTTCCCTGTGCCTCCTAAAGAAAACAGACAACAAGCAAATACAATGAGCAAAAAGCAAAAAATACTAAAAAACATTGAATTGTACACTTAAAAATATGTGAATTATAAGGTTTGTGAACTATATGCCAATAAAATTATTTTTTTAAAAAAGTGGTATTTACAAGGGATCTTTTGGGGGCACTGGAAACATAACACTGTGGTAACTACACAATTCTGCAAACTTACTAATAATCACTGAATTGTATACTTCAAACAGGTGAATTTTATAGTATATAAATTATACTTCAAAATAAAGCTGCTTTAAAAAGTGGTGTCTGTTCACAGAAGCAAGTAGGAAAAATTATATTACAAGGGTTTCTCCGAAATATAGAAAGGAGGTAACGAAGAGGTACAGTAATTCATTCAATAGACAGAAAATAAGACAAATCTGCATAGCTTAAGAATATTAATGTGTCCATTTGGCCCTTGAAAGGACAGGATTGTCTCTCCAAGTAACTCCCTAAAGCCCTTGCTACAAACACAATGAAATCTTACCATTTTAAGGGTAGAAAGACAATAGATTTGGAAACCTTAAATGTGAAATAAGAAAAAGGAACACTTTACCTTAATTTCTTATCACCTAGGAGACAGTTTAATAATTTATTCTGACCCCACAATTATTGCATATGCCTGAGAGAGGTAGAGATGGTGCCACCAAGGAGACAAGAATTTCAAGAGAAATGTTAAAAGCAGAATATCAAATCTACAATTGTTTTAAAACAATTTATGGTAATTTATTTTCAAGTATGATGACAATAGTCATTTCCCCCAGCCAGTCAAAACATCAGAATGGGGATTTTTTCGGTATTTTTGGAGAAGATTAATTTGCATTGGTTCAGGGTCTTTTATAGGATTTTCCCCAAACAGCAGTATTGTTTTTTTTTTGGGGGGTTTTTTTTTTTTACCTTATTTGTAACTACAAAGAGAGACTAAGCAAAATTGTTCCTATAAACAACCACAATTCACATTTGTTTTTGAGCTCTGAAAATATTAACCTACTCTGATCTCCCCCACAACCAGTTCAGCAAACCCTGGGTCAAGAGTCTCAACTTCCCAAATCAGGATAGGTGTCTCTAATTTCAGGCCTGCTTCTCTCCTCCCTGCCTTTGGCTAAATCAGAAGCCAGCACAGAAAATAAAAACAAAAACAAAATACTAACTCATGTAGGCACTTTCTCTTTCCTACTCCATAGAAGAATATTCTAGCAGACATAAATGAAATAACATATCAATATATAATTCTATTTTCTCTAAATGTCCATAATAAAAGCAAAACAGTTCAAGATAATGAAATTCACAATAACACTATACATCTAGATTTGAAAAATTGTAATAATGAATTTTGTATATTAAATAAAAGAACGCAGGTGAAGGTTCCCAATATTATGCCTAACCCTTAGTAGACATTCACTAAATGTTAGTTCCTTTTTCCTTCCTTTCAATTAACTCTTACAGTACTTCCATGAAGTAGTTCCTGTTTATTACCCCAATGAAAAAAACAGGACAATAGAAATAAGATAATTTTCCTGATTAACCAGCCAGATCAGACCCTGAAAATTCAGATGAGATTAAGAGATTCAACTGGAGAAGTTAAACTTTAGCCTACCCTTTCTTCCTTCCTTCCTAGGCAGCACTGTCAATTCCAAGGACCATGTTCCCTCTGCTATGGAAGTGGATCAGTAGTTTTCCCTTGTGGCAATGTAGTAAAGGTCCCTGTTCTTTGTGACCAAGAGAAAGTGAGAACCATGTTCAAGAACTCATGCTGTTCTCCAAAGCACAGGTGCAGCAAAAGCCTAAATACTGACATCAACCCATACAGGCCCACATACAAGCTCACAGCCCTGGTTGAGGGTGAGGGGTGTTGTCATTGTTGTTTGGCTATCATGTTCACTCTCCAAGCAATCCAAGTCTCCTGCACCAATGAGCAGTGGGGTCTCCACAAACCTAAAATCATAGAAAACTAGAACTACATGAACTAGCACTAGTCCTGGCTTTGACAGGAAATGTTCTGACAGAAATAGGTTTGCAGAGCTGTGCGAAGCTGCCATCTATAGCTCTTCTTGTGGGGATCTGACACAAGATTCTTATGTGAGCCAAAGCCGTATCTGGTGTACTTTTGTTCAGGCCCCAGAGCTCAAGATAGGAACACAAGAATGCTGTGTCAAATCAAACTCTAGGGAAGCGGCTGTGGCTCGGTCAGTGGGGCTCCCGTTTACCATATGGGAGGCCCCGGGTTCAGTTCCCGGGGCCTCCTGGTGGAGGCAGGCCCGCCTGCACGGCGTGGTTGGCTGACCCGGCGAGCGCAGGCAGCAGGGGGGGGATAAATGAATAAATAAATAAAATCTTTAAAAAAAAAAAAAAAATCAAACTCTAATGGTTACAGATGGGCAAATCCTGTCATCAGTAGCAAAGTTTATAGTTGTCAGTGGCAGCCTAGCTAGTCTCAGGACAGGCCCTTTGTTGCATTTAGTCTACCACCTATTCTATCTAGATTCACATAGGCTTCTGAATTTAGAGTGGACCAGAATTAGCGGCCCTATCATTACCCCCAAATCAACATGCATGATGGTTCTACTACAAGAACTTCTGTACTCTATGTATGAATTCATATACTGAATCAGTTATATGTATGTATAAATTCATGGTTCTATTCTATGGACACCTGAATTTAAACAATCCTTTTTGACCACTACTGCCTCTAAATCGTTCATGCTATTTATTGGCACTCAATACATTCTAACAAGAAGCTAGATCTAGTCCATAACATTAGATAAACAAACCATGATGACAGACCATCATGGGGGAATGATGCGTGAGACCACAAAAGATAATGCTTCCTAAAACAATAATCAAATCTGATCTATTCTAGTTCAGTAGATTTGAAAAGACTAACAAACACATTAGGAAAGGAGGCAGAGAAGAGTAAATGAACCTTGACCTACCTTTTTTATAATTCCCACAGTGAGAGGAAATTCAATTCCATGCCAACCATACCCTTTGATCACTAAAACACAAACAGAAAAATAAAAGTTCATGCAATAAAAGCAATTCTTCCAATTCCTAAAGGGCAATAGATTTCAAAGGTAAGAGGCTGTTTCCTAGAAGCAGTTTCCTATCTCCTTTCTATCCTTTTCACAACCACAATAGTGGTTGAACTGTCACTCACCAAAGGCCTGTACAGGTAGAGTTAAATAATAGCTAACACTAATTGAGCACTTATTATATACTAGGGGTTGTTTTAAGTGCTTAAAAGTACTTATTAATTTAATCCTCACAACAACTCTATGAGATAGATTCTCCTATTAATCCACTGTGCATCAAAATGACAACTAAGTCATTTTGGAAATTGGAAATTTCACTCTGGAATTGTTCCTATTGCTGTTAAAATGCCTTTTTAATAAATGTAGACAACTCAATCATTGCACCTGCGCTGTCTCAATGGCTTATAATTATAAATGTTGCATATTTATCCATTCATTATGTATTGCTTGAGTCAACACAATGTGCTGAGCACTATGGTACTAGAGAGGATTCAAATCTGCCCTTTCAGATTTGAGACACTAATTGGGAAGATCAGATTAAACTACAATAAATGGTTCAAGCAATGAAATGCCATATTAAGAGGTACAGCCATTATGTACAATCACTGAGTAAAAAATTGCTAAGATGAGTTTCCAGTCAACAAAGATGGCATCTTTAAGATTCTTCAGATGTAAATATTCTCGCTGTTCTGATTTTGTGGGATCTCCCGGTAAAAATAAAAAAGAGAAAAATATACAAGGTGCGTGGGCCACCAGACCCTGTGCGTGGGTGCGCCGCCAAGCCCTGCAAGCGGTTGAGCCCCCAAGGCCCCACGCGTAGGTGCACCGCCATGCCCCGCCAAGCCACGCAGCAAGATGATGACATAACAGGAGGATGACACAAGGGACAGCCAAGACAAGATGCACCGAAAAACCAGGATCTAAGGTGGCACAGGCGGCAAGATGCTTCCCTCCCACATCAGAGGTTCCAAGGATCGAATCCCAGTGAAGACAGGAAGAGAAAGATGAGAAGAGAGGGCAGGAAACAGACACACAGAATTGCCCAGTTAATGGATGCAAAAATGGGAGGGGGGGGCGTAAAAATGGATAAAAGCAAATAAATCTTTAAAATATATATATTTGTTTGAAAGTTTATAAGTCAGATAATTTTTTTTTTACCTATTTTACTTGCATACATCTTTTCTTATAGAAACGATGCCACTTACTATATATAAAACATTTATCATGTTTCTTTGTTTTTTCACTTAGGAAAAAAAGGTGATCCAAGGTGCCATTCTCCCACAGAATATTTGAGTAAACAGCAAAAATGGGCAGAATCATTTTCCTCAAAACCCTGGAAAACAGTTAAAGTATTGCAGTAACTGGGAGAGAGCCAAATCAAGAAAAGGCAACTTAAAAACAGTAAAAGAACCTACAATACCACTACTGGGTATATCCCAGAAGAACTGAGAGCAGTGACACGAACAGACATCTGCACACCGATGTTCATAGCCACATTATTCACCATTGCCAAAAGTTGGAAACAACCCAGGTGTCCATCAACAGATGAATGGATAAACAAACTGTGGTCTATTCACACGATGGAATATTATGCAGCTGTAAGAAGAAATGAAGTCATAAAGCATATGACAACATGGATGAACCTGGAGGACATTATGTTGAGTGAAGCAAGCCAGACACAAAAGGACAAATACTATATGAATGCATTACTATGAACCAAATATATTGTGTAATATATTGTTTGATTAAAAAAAAAATTTATATGTATCCATTACATTTAATTGAAAAATGTAAAAAAACAACAACAACAGTAAAAGAAGCTCATGGTGCCTTTTGCTAGTCCTGCTCCATCAACTCCACAGCATGGTGGGGAGCCAGACTGAGCACCCATTTTGGGTCCCTGGTCCTATTCCAGTGAGAACACAGTAACCCCTATGCACATACAGGGATGGCTGTAGTCCCGCCAATCTATCAGATGGCAATCTGAAGGGCTGAACCAGGAAACTACTGGAGTTCAGCCATCCAGAATTTGCCCTGCAGGCAGATACAGCTGGTGGACAAGTAAAGCTGCATAAGAAACAATTAAGTCCAAGTGGCCTGGGGCAAAGGATTACTTGCTTTAAGTCATAAACAAACAAACAAAAAAAAGCACCCTGTTGGGAATAGAAAATCTGTTGCTTAGGGAGTAGGGGGGACATTCAAATTTGTGTAAACAAGGGGATCCCTGAGGCCACAAGGGGACAAGTCCAAGACAAAATTCAGGCTCATAAAAGGACTCTGCACTTCACTTTTGCCTCAGGCTGATCTTCTTGAAAGGAGAGCTAAACTCTGAAGGAGAGCACCAGCCAACATATACAGCCAATTTGCAAAGACTGTGAAAGGTGTTCATTGCATTGCTTTGTTTGTTTTTGCTACCTCCTGGCACTCAAGGAAATCTGTCATATCACTAGCTGGATACAAACCTAAGGAACAGATAGTTCAGTAACTAAATTTCAGAATTCACATTTTAAAATGTTAAAAATTACAGTGTGCAGCAAAAGATTACAAAACAAAGAAACAGAAAATGATGTTCCATCCAAAGAGACAAAATAAAAATTCATAAATGTTCAATGAAGAAGACCAGACTTTGGACATACCAAACAAAGACCTTCAAGAAATTATCCTCGATTAAGGCTAAGAGAAAATAAGTAGTAGACTTCCCGGAAGATGGCGGACTAGTACGACACGGGAATCCCTTCTCCAGAAAAATAGCTAGAGGACAAGCGGAAAGAGCCCCGAAAAAGATCTTCTAGGGTTTAGGACAGCAGGTGAAGGCTGCACACCACCCAGAGGAGAAAGGGACAGAAGAGGGAAATCACGACTACAGAACTGTGAGTTGCAAGTAGCAGCTTATGCTGCTGCCGGCACCCTCCCCCACACTCTACAGAATTCTCGGGCCCCTTGGCCAGCGACCACAAAGGGGGCTTCAGGGATCTGCCACTCCCGGAAAGGGGAGAGAGAGGGACACAGCCTTAGGCTGACTCAGGTTCTGACCTGAAATTTGGGTTGTGGAGCCCCACGGACTCTTCCACACGGTGATTTTGCCCTGGGAGCCTAGAAAGGATAGGAGAAATCTGACCCTCCCAACCTCCTTCTCTTCCAGCCTGGATTAATTGTTGAGGACACCACGGGAGGGGGAGAGAGAGCCTGGGGCTGACCCTGCTTTGGACTCCCACATTTGGTCAGCCCTGTCCCAAAGCTCTTCCAGGCCGGGTGGGGCTGTGCCATTGTTTGCCTTGGAGCCTGCAAGGGGCTAAAGATATACAAACCTCCTAATCTCTTCCTCTACTAACAGGGACTGATTGTTGAGGATTCAGAAGGGAGAGGAAATATTTCCTAGCTGGGAAAAGGGGGGGGCTTACGAGAGAAGTCTGGAGCACTGTCTCAGAAAGTTTGAATCACAGGGCTCTTAGGCCCCAAACAGGAAGCTCTATCACATTGATCTGGCCTGTGTCACAACAAATATGCTCCGACCAGGCATTGAATTGAGAGCTGCCAACAAGCGCCATCTCCTGGCAGACCAAGGAAGTGCACATAAGAAAATTAATAAGAGAGGCTTTTCCTGGCCTCTATAGCCTCCCTGCCCAAGGCCCAAGGAAACGACTCTACAACCAATTACTGGGTCCAATGCCCAGTTTTGAGCAACCAACAGAACAATCCTAACAATCAAGGTAGAGCCAAAAATCAAACAGCGGTGGTAACTCACAGCCTCCTGCCACTAAAACCCCATAAAAGAGAAAGAGAGAGAGCATCTAAGTCAAATACAAACTAACCAGATACCTAAGCACCAGCAAAAAATTACGAGCCATACTAAGAAAATAGAAGACAAGGCCCAAGAAAAGGAATACAGCTAAGTCCCAGAAGAGATGCAAAATTTGAGAGAACTAATCAGTGAGATGAACTCAAATTTCAAAAATCAAATTAATGCGATGAAAGAGAATATAGTTAAAGAGATCAATGACATCAAGAAGTCATTAAGGGAGGGAAGTGGCTGTGGCTCAATCAGTAGGGCTCCCATTTACCGTATGGGAGGCCCCGGGTTTGGTTCCCAGGGCCTCCTGGTGAAGGCAAGCCTGCCCGCACGGCGTGGTTAGCTGACCCAGCGAGCACAAGCAGCAAGGGGGGGATAAATGAATAAATAAATAAAATCTTTAAAAAAAAAAAAAGAAGTCATTAAGGGGTCGGATGTGGCTTAACTGGTTGGGCGTCCGTCTCCCATATGGAGGGACCCAGATTCGATCCCCGGGACCTCCCGGTAAAAAAAAAAAAAAAAAAAAAAAAGAAGAAGTCATTAAGCAAACGCAAAGAAGAATTTGAAACCCTGAACAGAAAAGTAACGGAGTTCATGGGAATGAAAGACACAATAGGTGAAGTCAAAAATACATTTGAGGGAAGCGGCTGTGACTCAATCAGTAGGGCTCCCGTTTACCATATGGGAGGCTCTGGGTCCAGTTCCCGGGGCCTCCTGGTGAAGGCAGGCCCGCCCGCACGGCGTGGTTAGCTGACCCAGCGAGCACAAGCAGCAAGGGGGGGATAAATGAATAAATAAATAAAATATTAAAAAAAAAAAAAAAATTAAAGGCATTAATTGTATAAAAAAAAAAAAATACATTTGAAGCATACAATAGCAGACTCGAAATGATAGAAGAAAGAATAAGTGATACCAAAGACAAAGCACCTAAAATTGAAGAGAGAAAAGAACAGAGAGATAAAAGAATGGAAAAAATTGAGCAGGGGCTCAGAGAGTTGAATGACAACACAAACGCAAGAAGATACGTGTCATGGGAGTTCCGGAAGGGGAAGAGAAAGGAAAAGGGGCAGAAAGAGTATTTGAGGAAATAACAGCTGAAAATTTCCCAACTCTCATGAAAGAAATGAACTCATATGTCCAAGAAGCACACCGTACCCCAATAAGAATAAATCCAGGGAAGCAGCTGTGGCTCAATCAGTAGGGCTCCCATTTACCATATGGGAGGCCCCGGGTTCGGTTTCCAGGGCCTCCTGGTGAAGGCAAGCCCGCCCGCACAGCGTTGTTAGCTGACCCAGTGAGCACAAGCAGCAAGGGGGGGGGGGATAAATGAATAAATAAATAAAATCTTTAAAGAAAAAAAAGAAAAGAAAAAATCCAAATAGACCTACGCCAAGACACATATTATTCAGAATGTCAAATGTAAAAGATAAAGAGAAAATTTTCAGAGCAGCAAGAGAGAAGCAAACGATCACATACAAAGAACGTCCAGTAAGACTTAGTATAGATTTCTCTTCAGAAACCATGGAGGTGAGAAGTCAGTGGTATGATAGAATTAGGAAACTGAAAGAGAAAAACTGCCAGCCGAGAATTCTTTATCCAGCAAAACTGTCCTTCAAATATGAAGGTGAATATAAAGTTTTCACAAACAAACAGAAACTAAGAGAGTTTGCAAAAAAGAATCCTCCTTGGGAAGCGGCTGTGGCTCGATCAGTAGGGCTCCCGTTTACCATATGGGAGGCCCCGGGTTCGGTTCCCAGGGCCTCCTGGTGAAGGCAGGCCCACCCGCTCGGCGTGGTTGGCTGACCCAGCGAGCACAAGCAGCAAAGGGGGTATAAATGAATAAATAAATAAAATCTTTAAAAAAAAAAAAAAAAAAAAAAAAGAATCCTCCTTTGCAGGAAATATTAAAGGAAGCTTTAGAACCTGAAAGAAAAAGACAGGAGAGAGAGGCTTGGAAGAGAGTATAGAAGAAAGAAAAGCAGAAAGGATAACCAAAAGAGTAAAAAGAGTGACAAAAATAAGATGACATGAAAACCAAAGAATAAAATGGAGGAAATAAATAGTGCATTTTCAGTAATATCATTGAATGTGAATGGATTAAATTCCCCAATCAAAAGATACAGGCTGACAGAATGGATAAAAAAACATGAGCCATCCATATCTGCTTACAAGAAACTCACCTCAGACCCAAGGATACAAGCCGGCTGAAAGTAAAAGGTTGGAAAAAGATACTCCACGTGAATAGTAAACAGAAAAGAGCAGGGGTAGCTATACTAATATCAGACAAAACAGACTTCAAATGCAAAAAAGTGATAAGAGATGCAGAAGGCCATTGTATATTAATAAAAGGGACGATCATAAATATCTACGCACCTAACAAGGGTGCCCCAAAATATATGAGACAAACTCTGGCAAAACTGAAGGGAGAAATAGACATTTCTACAATAATCGTTGTGGACTTCAACACCCCTCTCACATCATTAGATAGAACAACTAGACAGAAGATCAACAAGGAAACAGAGAACTTGAACAATATGATAAACAAGTTAGACCTAACAGACATATACAGAACACTGCATTCAAACTCAGCGGGTTATACATTCTTCTCAAGTGCCCATGGATCTTTCTCCAGGATAGACCACATGTTAGGTCACAATACAGCTCTCAATAAATATAAAAAGATTGAAATTATACAAAGCACCTTCTCAGATCATAATGGAATGAAACTAGAAATCAATAACAGACAGGAAAAAAGGAAATTTGCAAATGTGTGGAGACTGAAAAACACACTCCTAAATATTCAGTGGGTCTAAGAAGAAATTGCAAGTGAAATCAGTAAATATATTGACACAAATGAAAATGAGAACACAACATATCAAAACTTATGGGATACAGCAAAGGCAGTCTTGAGAGGGAAATTTATAGCCCTAAATGCCTATATTAAGAAACAAGAAAGAGCTAAACTCAAAGATTTAACTGAACAACTTCAGAAACTAGAGAAAGAACAGCAAACCAATACCAAAGCAAAAAGAAGGAAAGAAATAATAAAGATTAGAGCGGAAATCAATGAAAATGAGAACAAAAAAGCAATAGAGAAAATCAACAAAACCAAAAGCTGGTTCTTTGAGAAGATCAATAAAATTGACAAACCCCTCGCTAGACTAACAAAGAAAAAAAGAGAGAAGATGCAAATAAATACAATCAGAAATGAAAGGGGGGAAATTACAAATGACCTCACAGAAATAAAAAGGATAAGAGGATACTATGAGAAACTATATGCCAACAAACTAGACAACCTGCATGAAATGGACAAATTTCTAGAAACTCATAACCAACCTACACTGACACAACAATACAAGAACTTAACAAACCAATCACAATTAAGATTGAATCCGTCATCAAAAATCTCCCAGCAAAGAAAAGTCCAGGACCAGATGGCTTCACAGGTAAATTCTACCAAGCATTTCTAAAAGAATTAACACCAATCCTGTTTAAACTCTTCCAGAAAATTGAAGAAGAGGGAAAATTACCCAACACATTTTATGAAGCCAATATCACCCTAATTCCAAAGCCAGATAAAGATTCCACAAGAAAAGAAAATTACAGACCAATCTCTCTCAAGAACATAGATGGAAATTTCTCCACAAAATACTTGCAAATCGAATCCAACAGCATATCAAAAGACTTATACATCACGACCAAGTGGGATTTATTCCTGGCATGCAAGGCTGGTTCAACATAAAAAAATCAATCAATGTAATACACCACATTAACAAATTGAAGGGAAAACAACACATGATCATCTCAATAGATGCAGAAAAGGCATTCGACAAAATCCAACATCCTTTTTTGATAAAAATACTTCAAAAGATAGGAATAAAAGGAAAATTCCTCAATATGATAAAAGGCATATATGAAAAACCCACAGCCAACATCATACTCAATGGGGAAAGGTTGAAAGTTTTCCCCCTAAGATCAGGAACAAGACAAGGATGCCCACTGACACCACTGTTATTCAACATTGTACTAGAAGTTCTAGCGAGGGCAATTAGACAAGACAGAAAAAGTAAAGGCGTCCAAATAGGAAAAGAGGAAGTAAAACTCTCACTGTTTGTGGATGACATGATCCTGTATTTAAAAAATCCTGAAGTATCCGCAACAAAGCTACTTGAACTAATAAATGAGTTCAGCAAAGTGGCAGGATATAAGATCAACACGCAAAAATCAGTATGGTTTTGTACACTAGTACTGAACAATCTGAGGAGGAAATCAGGAGGAAAATTCCATTTTCAATAGCAACAAAAAGACTCAAATACCTAGGAGTTAATTTAACCAAGGAAGTACAGGACCTATATGCAGAAAACTACAAAACAATGCTAAAAGAAATTTAAAAAGACCTAAACAAATGGGAAGACATTCCGTGTTCATGGATTGGAAGAATAAATATCGTGAAGATGTCAATCTTGCCCAAACTCATTTATAGATTCAATACAATACCAATCAAAATCCCAACAGCTTACTTTACAGAATTAGAGAAGGCAATTACCAAATTCATCTGGAAGGGTAAGTGCACCCAAAGGGCCAAAAGCATTCTAAAAAAGAAGAGCAATGTGGGAGGAATTTCACTGCCTGACCTTGAAACATATTACAAAGCTACAGTGGTCAAAACAGCATGGTACTGGCATAAAGATAGACATATTGATCAGTGGAATAGAATTGAGAATCCAGAAATAAACCCTCACCTATACAGTCAACTGGTTTTTGACAAACCTACCAAGCCCACGCTGATGGGAAAAAACAGTCTCTTCAACAAATGGTGTTGGGAGAACTGGATATCTATAACCAAAATAATGAAAGAGGACCCCTATCTCACCCCCTATATAAGAATCAACTCAAAATGGATCAAAGATCTAAATATAAAAGCCAGGACCATAAAACTACTAGGAGAAAATGTAGGGAAACATCTTCAAGACCTTGTAGTAGGTGGTGGTTTCTTGGACCTCACACCCAAAGCACGTGCAACAAAAAAAAAGTAGATAAATGGGACCGCCTCAAAATTAAACACTTTTGCACCTCACGGGACTTTGTCAGAAGGGTCAAAAGGCAGCCGACTCAATGGGAAAAATTATTTGGAAATCACATATCTGATAAGGGTTTAATATCCAGGATATATAAAGAGATATTACAACTCAACAATAAAAAGACAAATGACCCAATTAAAAAATGGGCCAAAGATTTGAATAGACATTTCTCCGAAGAAGAAATACAAATGGCAAAAAAACACATGAAGAAATGCTCAACATCACTCATGACTAGGGAAATGCAAATCAAAACTACAATGAGATATCATTTCACACCTATCAGAATGGCCACTATTAAAAAGACAGAGAACTACAAGTGTTGGAGAGGATGTGGAGAGATAGGAACACTTCTTCACTGTTGGTGGGAATGCAGGATGGTACAACCACTATGGAGGACTGTTTGACAGTTCCTAAAGAAGTTAAATATAGACTTGCCATGTGACCCTGCAATACCACTACTGGGTATATACCCAGAAGAACTGAGAGCATTGACACGAACAGACATCTGCACACCGATGTTCATAGCCACATTATTCATCATTGCCAAAAGCTGGAAACAACCCAGGTGTCCATCAACAGATGAATGGATAAACAAACTGTGGTCTATTCACATGATGGAATATTATGCAGCTGTAAGAAGAAATGAAGTCATAAAACATATGGCAACATGGATGAACCTGGAGGACATTATGTTGAGTGAAGCAAGCCAGACACAAAAGGACAAATACTGTATGAATGCATTACTATGGACCAAATATATTGTGTAATATAGTTTGATTCAAAAAAAAAAAAAAATTTACATGTATCCATTACATTTAATTGAAAAATGTATATATTTATTCATCTGTGTTTACTTTTTAGGTTTTAATTGTTTATGTTTTCAATTATTAAATGTACAAAATAAAGTTTAAAAAAAAAAAGAAAAAAGAAATTATCCTCAATATGCTCACAGAGAAAAAGGGAAACACAGAAAGAACTAAAGGAAATCAAGAAAACAATGAATGAACCAGATGAGAAAGTCAGTAAAGAGAGATCAATTTGAAAAAAAGAACCAAACAGAAATACAGGAGCTCTCGCCAGGCGACCTCGTGAGAGTGACATTGTCTTTAAACCCTGCGTGGCAATCCCTGACGCACCGCCGTGATGCCCAGGGAAGACAGGGCGACCTGGAAGTCCAACTACTTCCTTAAGATCATCCAACTTTTGGATGATTATCCAAAATGCTTCATTGTGGGAGCAGACAATGTGGGCTCCAAGCAGATGCAGCAGATCCGCATGTCTCTCCATGGAAAGGCTGTGGTGCTGATGGGCAAGAACACCATGATGCGCAAGGCCATCCGAGGGCATCTGGAAAACAACCCGGCCCTGGAGAAACTTTTGCCTCATATCCGGGGGAATGTGGGCTTTGTGTTCACCAAGGAGGACCTCACTGAGATCAGGGACATGCTGCTGGCCAACAAGGTGCCAGCTGCCGCCCGTGCTGGTGCTATTGCCCCATGCGAAGTCACTGTGCCCGCCCAGAACACTGGTCTGGGGCCCGAGAAGACCTCCTTCTTCCAGGCTTTAGGCATCACCACTAAGATTTCCAGGGGCACCATTGAAATCCTGAGTGACGTGCAGCTGTTTAAGACCGGAGACAAAGTGGGAGCCAGTGAAGCCACACTGCTGAACATGCTGAACATCTCCCCCTTCTCCTTTGGGCTGGTCATCCAGCAGGTGTTTGACAACGGCAGCATCTACAACCCTGAAGTACTTGACATCACAGAGGAAACTCTGCACTCTCACTTCCTGGAGGGTGTTCGCAATGTTGCCAGTGTGTGTCTGCAGGTTGGTTACCCAACTGTTGCATCAGTACCCCATTCTATCATCAATGGGTACAAGCGAGTTCTGGCTTTGTCTGTGGAGACTGATTATACCTTCCCACTTGCTGAAAAGGTCAAGGCCTTCTTGGCTGATCCATCTGCATTTGTGGCTGCTGCCCCTGTGGCCGCCACCACCACTGCTGCTCCTGCTGCTGTTGCAGCCCCAGCCAAGGTTGAAACAAAGGAAGAGTCGGAGGAGTCTGATGAGGATATGGGATTTGGTCTCTTTGACTAACCACCAAAAAGCAGCCAACACAACTGGCTTTATTTGTGAAACAAGGAAATAAAGGCTTACTTCTCTTAAAAAAAAAAAAAAAAAAAAAAGAAATACAGGAGATAAAGACCCAATAACTGATATGTATAATTCCCTAGAAGTTTTCAACAGCAGATTGAATTGAGCAGAAGAATCAGTAAACTCAAGACAAGACAACTGAAATTATTCACACTGAGTAACAGAGAAAAAAGAATTTTTAACAAGTGAACAAAGACTAAGAGACCTGTGGGACACTACCAAACACACTGATATACAAATTATGGGAAAACCAGGAGAATAAAGGAAGGGATAAGAAGGAACATTCAAAGAAATAATGGCAAAAAAAAAAAAAAAACTCCTCAAATTTAATTCAAGGCATGAATATGCACATTCAAGAAGCCCAACTAACTCCAAAGAGGATAAAGTCCAAGAGAACCACACCTAGACACATAAAAATCAAAGTGTAGAATGCCAAGGACAAGGAAAGAGTTCTGAAAGCTGCAAGAGAAAAGAAACATATTATCCCCAATAGGATCAAGTGCCAATTTCTCATCAGAAACCATGGAGGGAAGAAGGCAATGGGATGAAATATTTAAACTGCTGAAAGGAAAGAAATGTCCATTCAAATATTTTACATCCAGGGAGAATGGCTTTCAAAAATGAGTGAGAGATTAAGTCATTCCCTCATTTGTTATTTTTATTAAGATAAACAACAACAAAAAAAAATAAAAATAAAAAAAAAATAAAATAAAATAAAATAAACAAAGATAAACAACAGCTGAGGGAAAGTTGGTCACCACTACAGGCCAGTATGTCAAGCCCTCAATAATGTTGCAAGTAACTATGAATCTTGTTCTTCAAGGAGTGAAGCTTGGTGGCTGCCGTGGATCCGGAGGGCAAGGGGAGGGAAGAATAGAATAGATAGAACATGGGCATTTTGGGGGCGATGGAATTGTTCTACATGATCTTGCAATGATGGATACAGGCCATGTTAAATTCCATCAAAATTTATAAAAGTATATGATGCAAAATGTAAACCATAATGTAAATCATTGACCATAGTTAGTAGCAATGTTTCAATATTTCTACATCAATTATAACAAATGTACCATCCACATGTAAAATATTATTAACAGAGGAAAGGGGAAAGGGGATTAGGGGGAGGATGTTGAGTATATGGGAAACTGCTATATTCCATATGTGACTTTTCTGTAACCTAAAGCTTCTTTGAAGACAAAATGAAGAAAAAAAAAAAAAAAAACACAAGACACTGGAGGAATACACGGAAGAAAATGTCACTGTACATTTGAGACAACAGATCTTACAGTGATGAAAGATATAATGTCAATTTTTTTTATTTTATCTTTTTATTATTTCAAATTTATTTTTAATTTTTTTGTATTTTATTTGCTATTTTTAAAATCATCATTATTTCATTTTCTTATTAATTGTATTTGGTTATTTTATTGGCTTCATTTTTTAAGAAGTTTTGGATCACAGAAGGTTTAAAACTGTGGCAGGGTAGGATCTTTGGTGCAGGGTATCAGTGATGGGGGATGCATGGGTGGAGGCTCACCTGAGGCATACCTAAAAGGCATGTGAATGTGTTCAAGTGTTCATAGGGCATTGTCACAGTGGGTGGAGATTCACACAATAACTCTAAGAATATCAAATTCCCATCCTGGGGAGCTCTGCCATATTTTCTAATGGGACAGCAAGAATCCCCCAAGTACAGGGGTAGTGACTAGTGAAGGAGGATGGACCATTGATGGGCGCTTGATATTTATGACTGTACTCATGAGCCTTGAAATTGAAACTTAGCCTAGTATTATAGGTGCCTAAGAGTTACCTCCTGAGAGCTTCCTTGTTGCTCAATCGTGGCCTCTCTCTAAGCTGAACTCAGCATATAAATGTATCTCTTTAACACAGCATGGGACATGACACCCAGGGATGAGCCCCCCTGGCACTGAGGGATTACTACCAAGCATCCACTAGCAATGCAACCAGAAAAAGACCTTGACCAAAAGGGGGAAAGGGTAAAGACAAATGAGTTTACATAGCTAAGAGACTTCAGAGAGAGTCAGGAGGTCATTCCAGAGGTTACGCTTATGCTTGTCTCAGCAGGATCTCATTGACTGCCAAAGTAAATATTGCCTTAAATAGTGGGGCTCCTAAGAGCTCTGGAAACATCCAGATACTATAGGCAGGGCAGATAGTTCAGAAGTTTAGAGCCCTGCCAGTGGGCCCTACTTTGGAAATTATGCTCCCCAGTGTGATAAAGTTGGGCTCAATTGTGTTTCCCTAAACATGTCTCTTCTGCCCCTACTATTTGAACCTATAGTTAGTACTAGAGTTGATAGGTGCATGTCCAAGAGCCTTAAATCTTTGGGCTGTCCATTTACCATTTGGGCCCTGAATCTCAACAGAGTAGCAACACCTACTCTCCAGTTCATTGGACTCACCCAGGACAACTAACAAAGAGATGATGATGGACAACAACCATCTCTAGCAACAGAGAGTCTATAACTGCAAGCAAGATAGTCCCATCCATCTGTCCCATGGAATCTAAGCCCCTTCTCAATTACAGGCGGAGTGGGCATCTTCAACCCAGAATCCTCAGGATTGGGGAATGAACGATGGACTAAAGTAGACTTACTGTTATTCTACTATAGACTTATTGTGATTCTAGAAATGGAAGAACTTTTATCATTGATGTGGAGGCAGTGTCCACTGGAGGTTTAGAGGGGAGGGAGAGGGAAAAATGGGTGTAATTTGAGAGCACTTTTGGGACTTGGGAACTGTCCTGAATGACACTGCAATGACAGATACAGACCATTATATATCTTGTCATAACTCAAGAATGTACAGGCGAGAGTGTAAACTATTTACTTATTGTGATTCTAGCAATGGAAGACCTTTTATCATTGATGTGAAGACAGTGCCCACTAGAGGTTCTGAGAGGAGGGAGAGGGAAAAATAGATGCAACATGGAGGCATTTTTGGGACTTGGGAATTGTCCTGAATGATGCTGCAATGACAGATACAGGCCATTTACATATCTTGTCATAACTTACAAAATTGTGCAGAAGAGAGTGTAAACTACAATGTAAACTATAATCCATGCTTAGTGGCAATGCTTCAAAATGTATTCATCAATTGTAACAAATGTACCACACTAATGAAAGATGTTGTTAATGTGGGAAAATGGGGGAGGAGTAGGGAGCGGGGCATACGGGAATCCCCTGTATTTTTTATGTAATATTTATGTACTCTAAGTATCTTTTAAAAAATAAAAAAATGAAAAGAAAAAATAAATAAAAATAAAAATACCAAAGTGTATATATGAAATTTTTTTTAAAAGTTGGTCACCACTAGACCTGCCCTAAGCAATGCTAAAGGGAGATCTTCAAAGTGAAAGGAAAGGATACTAGACAGTGGGTTGAAGAAGCATAAAGAAATAAAGAATGTGAATATTCTTGCTGTCCTGATTTTGTGATAATCAGGGTAGGCTAAACATTCACTATATTAGAAACCATGCATGTGTCCCCAGACCTAGTTTTTCTCCCAAGGTCTGGTTTTTAGAATGCTGGTGATAAACTAAGCCTGATTTATTATATGACCATCTGGTAAGGGAAAAGACTGTAACTTTGGGTATCTTTGGTCAACCTTAAGAGATATAGCAGGGGGACAGATGTGGCTTGGGTGGTTGGGCATCCGTCTCCCATATGGAGGGAGATGATCCCCGGGACCTCCCGGTAAAAATAAAAAGAGAAAAATATAGAATGCGCGTGGCTACCCGGCCCCGTGAGCGGGTGAGCCGCCAGGCCCCGTGCGCAGGTGAGCCGCCAGGCCCCACGAGCGAGTGCACTGCCAGGCCCCGTGCGCCGCACAACAAGATGATGACCTAACAGGAGAGTGACACAAGGGAGAGCCAAGACGACATGCACCGAAAAACCAGGAACTAAGGTGGCACAGGTAGTAGGATGCCTCTCTCCCACATCGGAGGTTCCAAGGATCGAATCCCAGTGAAGACAGGAGGAAAAGGATGAGGAGAGGGCACAAAACAGACACAGAGAGTTGCCCAGTGAATGGACACAAAAACAGCAAAAACGGGGGGGGTGTGTGAAAATGGATAAAAGTAAATAATAAATACTTTTTAAAAATGTACAGGGGAAGGGAAGCGGCTGTGGCTCAAGTGGTTGGGCTCCCGTTTACCACATGGGAGGCCCTGGGTTCGATTCCCGGGATCTCCTGGGGAAGGCAAGCCGGCCTGTGTGTCGTGGTGAGCTGGTGCAGCAAGATGACACAACAAAAAGGGAGACACGCAGAGACAGACAAAAAACACACAGCAAAAATGGACACAGCGAGCACAAGCAGCAAGGGGGGGGGGATAAATAAATAAATTAAAAAAAAAAAAAAATGTACAGGGGAAGAAGATACGGACTACAGTTAGTGGTAATACTTTGACAATGCTCTTTCATGATTTGTTAACAAATGTTTCACAACAATGCAGGGTGTTTGTGGGCGGGTGATGTGTGGGAGCCCTGTATGATGTTATGCATGTTTGTTTTGTAAGTTCACGATGTTTACTGAACACTTATAGCTTATGTATGTTCATGTATGAATGATATACTTCAATAAATTGTTTAAAAACAAAAAAAGAATTAAAGACCTCTGGTAAAAACCATATGAGTGATTATAAATGCCAATACTATTGTATTGTATTTGTTACGTAACTCCACTTTTTACTTCTTACAGGTTCTAAAATTCAAATGCATAAAAAGCAATGATAAATCTATAGATTTTGGGAAGCGGCTGTGGCTCAATCAGTGGGGCTCCCGTTTACCATATGGGGGGCCCCGGGTTCGGTTCCCGGGGCCTCCTGGTGGGGGCGGGCCCGCCCGCACGGCGTGGTTGGCTGGCCCAGCGAGCGCAAGCAGCAGGGGGGGGATGGATGAATAAATAAATAAAATCTTAAAAAAAAAAAAAAAAAATCTATAGATTTTCACATTCAATGTACAAAGATATAATCTGTAACAAGCACAACAAAAAGGTGGAGGAACAGAGGGGTACAGAATCAGCTCATATGTATGCTACTGAAGTTAAGTTGCTATCAAATCAAATATGACTGTTACAGATTTAGGATACTAAATTTTAGCCCCATGGTAACCATAAAGAAAATATATGAAAAACATATGAAGAAAGAAATGTGAAGGGACTCAAAATGGTAACATACAATAAAACAAATAAATATAAAAGTAGGCATTAACAGAAGAATTGAAGGGCAAAAAAGGTATAAGACAAAGACTAAGTATAAATAGCAAAATGATAGAAGAATATCCTGCATTATCAGGACCACTTTAAGATTAAACTCCCCAATCAAAAGGAAGAGACTGGCAGAATAGATTTAATAAAAAGCATGACCCAACTATATGCAGTATAAAAGAGACACCTTAAATTCAGAGACACAATGGAGGGACCCGGGTTCAATCCCCGGGACCTCCCGGTAAAAAAATAAATAAATAAATAAATAAATAAATAAATAAATAAATAAATTCAGAGACACAAGTAAGATGAAAGTGAAAGGATGGTGTGGCTGTTTGATATTATTTATGAATTTCCAAAAAGAGATATTATGTTTGTAAACTGGTCTGTACCTCTGGGCATAATATACCTTTGGTTGTATTAAATTCAGAGGTTTCACTTTTATTTTATTAAATCAAGACTAGGGCTTTGATTCGACCACATCATAAGGGTGGGCAGGGTTGAGTCCCCACCCCCTTGGTGGGCTATATAAACGGACGCTCAATCAAGAACATGGAAGTAGATACACAGAGAAGAACAAGAGAGGAAGAGAGACAGCTCCATTGACACAAAAGAGGATCCTTAGCCCCTACAGCTAAGATAGAAAGAAGCTGGGACCACAGAGCCTTAAGAGAAAGAAGGAAGACAACCCTTGCAGACATCACCCGCCATTTTGCTTCAACACGTGGCAAATGACTTTGGATGAGAAAGTACCTCTTATGGTACCTTGAGTTGGACTCAAGTTGCCTTGTGACTGTAAGCTTCTACCCCCAAATAAATACACTTTATAAAAGACAACAGATTTCTGGTGCTTTGCATCAGCACCCCTTTGGCTGATTAATACAGATGGAAAAAATATATACCATGCAAATAGGAACGAAAAGAGAGGCAGGATGGCTATACTAATAGCAGATAAAACAGGCTACGAACCAAAAACTGTTACAAGGGACAAAGAAGATCACTATAATATACTTATAAAGGGGTAAATTCAACAAGAAGTCATAACAATTATAAATATATTTACACCTAATGGCAGAGCCCCAAAATATATGAACCAAACATTGACAGATATGAAGCTAGAAACAGACAGTTCTACATTAATAACAGACTTCAAAAGACCACTTTAAATAATAGATAGAACATTTAGAAGATCAATAAGGAAAGAGAAGAACTTGAACAATACTATACACCAACTAAACCTACAGAATATATATATAGAACACTTCACCCAACAGCAGAATACACATTCTTCTCTAGTGTACATGGATTATTCTCCAGGATAGAACATATGTTAAGTCACAAAACAAGTCTCAATAAATTAAATATACTGAAATTATATCATGTATCTTCTCCAACTGCAATAGAATAAAACTAGATATCAATACCAGAGAGAGAACTGGAAAATTCACAAGTATTAATATGTGGAAATTAAGCAATGCATTCTTAAATACAATAATAAATACCAAATACAATACAACAAATGGGTCACAGAAGAAATCACAAGGGATATTAGGAAATATATATTGAGGCAAATGACAGTGAAAACACAATATACCACAATTTATGTGATATAGCAGAGGCAGTGCTGACAGGGAAATTTACACCTGTAAATGCTTACAAATAAAAAAGAAAAATCTCAAATCAGAGACCTAACCTCACAACTGGAGTATACAGAAAAAGAGCAAACTAAACCCAAAGCCAGCAGAAGGAAGGAAACATCAAAGATTAAAGAGGAGATAAATGAAACAGAGAATAAAAAACAATAGAGAAAATCAACAAAACCAAAAGCAGGTTCTTTGCAACAATCAATACCGATCTGAAAAAGAAAAAAGCGAGAACATAAAAATCTAAAATCAGAATTAAAGGGGGGGACATTACTACCAACCCTATAGAAATAAAAAGGATTGTAAGAGGATTCCATGGACAAAAGTATACCAATAAATTAGATAACCTAGACAAAAAGGACAAATTCCTAAAAACATCACGCAAACTACCTACATTGACTCAAGAAAAACATATTTCAACAGTCCAAGAGATCGAATCAGTCATCAAAAACCTCCCAAAAAAAAGAAAAGGCCAGGATCAGATGGCTCAGGTGAATCTTACCAAACATTCCAAGAAGAATTAACACCAAACCTGTTCAAACTCTTCCAAAAAATGAAGAGGAGGGAAAACTCCCTAACGCATTCTATGAGGCCAACATCACCCAAATACCAAAGTCAGATAAAAAGTACCATAAAAAAGAAAATTATCAATATCCCTTATGAATATATGCCAAAATCCTCAACAAAATACTAGCAAACCAAATCCAACACACATTAAAAGAATTATACACTGCGATCAGTGGGATTTATCCCAGGTATACAAGGGTGGCTCAATATAAGATAATCAATTAATGTAAAACACCACATTAATAGAATGAAGGGGGGGAATGACCATCTCAATTGAAGCAGAAAAGGTATTTGACAAAATTCAGAATCCCTTCTTGATAAAAACACTTAGAAAACCAGGAATACAAGGAAATTTCCTTAATGAGATAAAGGACATATGAAAAACCCACAGCTAAAATCATGCTCAATGGTGAAAGACTGAAAGCTTTCTTTCTAAAATTGGTAACAAGACAAGGATGCCCACTGTCACCACTGTTATTCAACATTGTACAGAAGTTCTAGCCAAAGCAATTAGGCAAGAAAAAGAAATAAAAGGCAACCATATTGGAAAGAAAGAAGTAAAATGTTCACTATTTGCAGATGACATGATCCTAATACAAAAAAATCCTGATAATACCACAACAAAGCTAACAGACCTATAAATGAATTCAGCAAAGTGGTAGGGTACAAGATCAACAGGCAAAAATCAGTAGTGTTTCTATACACTAGTAATGAACAATCTGAAGAGAAAAATCAAGAAAAGTAAATCCATGTAGAGTAGCAACAAAAAGAATCAAATATCTAGGAATAGACCTAACCAATGATCTAAAGGACTTGTACACAGACAACTACAAAACACTGCTTAAATGAATCAAACAAGACCTGAATAAATGGAAGGACATTCCAGGTTCATGGACTGGAAGACTAAATATCACTAAGAAATCAATTCTACAGGGAAGCAGCTGTGGCTCAATCAGTAGGGCTCCCGATTACCATATGGGAGGCCCCGGGTTCGGTTCCCGGGGCCTCCTGGTGAAGGCAAGCCCGCCCGCACAGCGTGGTTAGCTGACCCAGCGAGCACAAGCAGCAAGGGGGGGATAAATGAATAAATAAATAAAATCTTAAAAAAAAAAAAAAAAAGAAACAGAAAAGCTAATTATCACATTTATTTAGAAGGGTAAGGAGCCCTGAATAGCCAGAAACATTTTAAGGAAAAATGAAGTTGGAGGACTCTCACTTCTGAACTTTAAATCACATTACCTAGCTATGGTAAAACAGTGGTAAAAACAGCCTGTGGCAAAAACTGGCATAACAACAGACATATAGACCAATGGAACTGAACTGATGGTTCAGAAACAGACCCTCACATCTATGGTCAAGTGATTTTTGACAAGGCTGTCCAGCCCACTCGCCTATTCAACAAATGATGCCAGGAGAACGGTATATTCATATCCAAAAGAAAGAAAGAGGATCCCTATTTCACACCTTATACAAAAATTAACTCAAAATGGATCAAAGACCTAAATATAAAAGCTAGAACTATAAAACTTCTAGAAGAAAATGTAGGGATACATCTTTAAGACCTAGTGATAGGTAGTGGATTCTTAAACCTAACACCCAAAGCATGAGCAACGAAAGAAAAAATGGATAAATGGAACCTCCGCAAACTTAAACACTTTTGCGCTTCAAAGGACTTTGTCGAGAAGGTGAAAAGGCAGCCTACTCAATGGGTGAAAATATATGGAAACCTGAAAAGGGTTTGATTTCCATGCCATATAGAGAAATCATAAACTTAATGATGAAAGGGCAAGCAATCCAATCTAAAAATGGACAAAAGACTTAAATAGACATTTCTCCAAAGAAGAAATACAAATGGTGAAAAAGCACATGAAAAAAAAGTTCCATGTCACAGCTTTTAGGGAAATGCAAATTAAAACTACAATGAGATTATTTCACACCTCATAGAATGGCCATTACTAAAAAGTCTGAAAACTACAAGTGCTGGAGAGGATGTGAAGAAATAGGAACCCTCCTTCACTGTTGGTGGGAATGTAGGATGGTGTAGCCTTTGTGGAAGATAGTTTGGCAGTTCCTCAGGAAACTAAATATAGAACTGCCATATGATCCAGCAATCCCTCTTACTAGGAATATATCCAGAAGAATTGAAAACTGGGATACTATCAGACATTTGCACACCAATGTTCATAGCAGCATTATTCACAATTGCCAAAGAATGGAAACAACCCAAGTATCCATCAACCAATGAATGGAAAAACAAAATATGGTGTATACATACAATGGAATAGTATGCTGCTGTTGAAGAAATTAAATTGGAACACATATGACAACACAGATGAACCTTGAGGACATTATATTGAGCGAAATAAGCCAGACACAAAAGGACATATGGTCTCACTAATATGACCTAAATATTAGTCCATTAACACATGGAGTTAATATCTAGAATACAGGTTACCAGAAGATAGTATGATGGCTGAGAAGGGGTACTGATGCTTAATGTATGTAGAAGTTTTAATAGCTTGACTTTAAAAGTGTGGAAATGGACAGAGTTGATGTTAACACATTATAGTGAATATAACTAACAGAGCTGGTTTATAAATGTGATTGTGGCTGAAAGGGCATCTAGGAACAGTAAATGTCAATTGAAAGAAAGAGAATAATCTAGGGACTAAATAACAGTGAACCCGGAGGTTGATGAGCATTGTGGTTAATAGTACAAAGAAAGAATGTTCTTCTATGAACAAGAACAAAAGTACATCATTATTACAAGGTGGTAAGAATATAGTGATGCATGAAAAAAATACAATTAACGTAACTTATAGACTACAGTTAACAGCAATATTGTAATATTCTTGCATCAATGTCAAAGAAGGTACTGTATCAATGCTAAGTAAGGGTCAATAACGGGGTATGGGATTTTTTCTTTTGGACTAAGGAAAACGTCTAAAAATTTACTGAGCCGATGACTGCACAACTTGGTGACGAAAGTGAAAGCCACTGAGTGTACACTATGGATGGACTGTACAAGGCATGGTCCTGTATAACACAGTGAACCATGTGGTGGATGACAGACTGTGGCTAACAGTACAAATATAAGAGTGTTCTCTTATGAATTATAACAAATGTACAATACTAATACATGGTGTTAATAACAGGGGATGTATGGAAAAAACATACCAAATTTAAGCTATGGACCATAGTCAGTAGTAATATTTTGATGATGTTCTTTCTTTATCTGTAACAAATGTTCCACAACAATGCAAGGTATTGGTAGGGGATAATGTATGGGAAATCTGCACGTTATACATGATTGTTTCGTAAGCTCACAACTTCTCTAATAAAAATACATATATATTTTTTTTAACAAAAGTATGACCCAACTATATGCTATTTACAAGGCACTGACCTTAAAATTCAAAAACATAAGTAGGTTGAAAGGGAAAAGCAAGTATTATAACATTTAATGGTAGAATCTAAAAGGTGGGCTTACAGGTATTCACTGTAACTTTCCATTTTCATAAAAGTGTTACGGGAAAAAATCCAACAGGTTTTTTCTGCAGAACTTGACAAGTTGATTCTAAAATCATGGAAAATTCAAAGGGCAAGAATGGTCAGGACAGCTTTGAAGGAGAAAAGGCAAGTATCTAACAGATAGCAAGACTAACTATGAAGCAATAGTAACTAAAATGAGATAGTGTTGGCACAAAGATGGATAGAGAGACCAGTGATACAGAATAGAGAGTCTAAAAACTAACTTAAGCACACACAGAAACAGAAGATGGCTGGCATGTACAGGAGAGAAAAGTGAGACTATTCAATAAATGATGATAAGACAACCATCTGAAAAAAAAAATTATCCCCTACCTTAATTAATTAATTAACAAAAATTTATTTGAAGTAGATTAAAGATCAAATGGGAAAGGCAAAACATAAAACTCTTGGGAGAAAATATCTAAGGTTATTTTCTTAAGTTATGAAAGGTTATCTTTTATAATTCACAAGGAAAATAAATACTGAGCAATAAACACAAGTTACAGAAGAACACAAAGAATATAATTCTCTCTCTGTCTTCTCCATACACATACATACAAAGGTTTAAAACATGATAAACAATATTATATATTGGTTAGGACTACATACAAATACAATAAAAGCATATAGAAATACTTGCCAATGAAATACCAAATTCAAGATAGTAATGGGAAACGGATGTGGCTCAAGAGGTTCGGCGTCCGTCTACCATATGGAGAGACCGGGGTTCGATCCCCTGTACCTCCCGGTAAAATAAAAAAAATAATAATAATAAAAAAAAAAGATAGTAGTTACCTCCAGAGAAAAAGATGGGAAGCCATTCATGCTTGGAGAATACACGAGTTGAGTGGTACCTGAGTACATGGGTATTTACTAGATTATTCTTTATGCCTTTTTTATTTTAAACATTTCATAACAAATTATAAGATTTTTTAAATTAAAATAAAATTTGAGATAAGAGTGCACAGTTTATAAATGGTACTAAAAGTAGCTTATTAGCTGGAGCAAAGACCAGGAATAGAGAAATGATATGGGAAGAAGCTAAAAGAGAAAGAGACCAAATTCTGTAAAACCTTGTGAAACATGCCAAGAAATTTATTTTGTTTATGTTTTTGTTTTTATTCCATAGGGCAGTGACTGAAAAATATTAAGCTAAGGAGTTCTGAAAGACTACTCTGACAAAATATACAGGATAGAGAATTGTACAGCCACTGTGGAAGACTGTCTGACAGTTCCTAAGGAAGACAAATATAGATCTGTCCTGTGATCTGGCAACACCACTAGCCAGAAGAACTGAGAGCAGGGACACGAACAGACATCTACACACTGATATTCATAGTGGCATTATTCACAACTGCCAAAAGATGGAAACAACTCTGGTATCCATCAACCGATGAATGGATAAACATATATACATATGATGGAATATTACTCAGCCATAAGAAGAAATGAAGTTGTGAAGCATTTGACAACATGGTTGAGCCTTGAGGACTTTATGTTGAGTGAAGCAAGCCAGACACAAAAGGACAAATATTGCATAATTTCACCATTACAAACTAAATATAATGAGCAAACTCATGAAGTTAATAGCTAGAATTCAGGTCACCAGACGACAGAATGTGGATAGAGAATGGAATGCTGATGCTTATTCTGTGCAGGCCTAGTAAAAAGGTTGTTTGTAAATGTTTGGAAATGGATTGAAATATTGAAAACACATGATAGTGTTTGTAATTAGCATCACTAATACACGGGCATGATAGTAATTGAAAGAGAAAGTAGAAGGTCACGTATATCACTAGAATGAAAGCTAAAAGAAATACAACTTGGAACTGTATAGCATAGCAAACTCTCCTGTGGAAAATAAGTATGGTTAATATAGTCCATAGATAAGAATGTTTTTCTCTGAAACAGAACAAATATATGTCAATGTTATAAGATGTTAATAATAGGTGATATCTGGGCAAAAATACAACCAAAGCAAAGTATGGATGGTAGGGTATATTAATATTCTTCCATCAATGGTTTAAAAAAAAAAGGAAGTATGCTAAGTGAAAGAAGCTAGACACAATGTACTATCTTATAGATAGTATTAACTATCTATACAAAATGTAAATACAAATAAATTTATAGAGATGGAAACAGATTAACAGTTATGTGTGGGAGGGGAAGAATAGAGGGATCAAGAGGTGACTACTAAAGGGTAGGGGTGTTTTCTTTTTGGAGAAATGAAAATGCTCTAATATTGACTGCAGTGATGAATGCACAACTCAACGATTATTCCAAATGCCATTACTGTACACTTTAGATGGATTGTTTGGTTTATGAATACATTTCAATAAAATTCATTTTAAAAATAAATAAAATAGGTAAACAATAAATTAAAATAAAAGATATATAGGCTAGGGTGAATTTCCTGATAGCAGAGACTTGTTTGCCATTTAATCCCTAATCTTAGCACAGTTTATAATATATTGATACTCAATAAATATTTATTGAATTAATGAGTTTATGGAGGAGGCAAGGAGGGAAAAGCAAGGATGTAGGAAGACAAATTAGAAAGCAATTATAATAATCCAGGCAGGAAATGCTGGGCTTACAATGATCAACTACACTTACCACTATTTCTCTACTTAACAAGAAAATCATTAAGACTCTAAGAAACTTTAAAGAGACATGAAATAAAATGAGGATCTATTACAATATAAACATGAACACCCTGGTTTAAATCAGGCAATGCAATAATTCCCCATCCACTCACCATTCTTCCGCTCACTAAGTGGAGGCAAATTGGGATTCCTGCCATGGTGGAGACCAAGGGTCAGCTCGGGCTGCAGGGAGAGCTCCTGCAGCTCATTGGCAACAGCTTCACTCTGAGGGCTGGGGGCTGCAGACAGGGACACCAACAGTGGCTCATCATCATTTTCGCCAGCCCCTCCTCCGTCCAGCCCATTCACAGCAATGACGGAAGGGGGCAGGCACACCACACTAGAGAAATCCACTTTGGCTTTCGGGATGGTAACCTGGAAGTGGAAAGAGAAACAAAAAGTTTAGATGTCATCAAAAAGAGACTATTCCAGAGCAGATGTGGCTCGAGTGGTTGGGCACCTGCCTCCCACATGGGAGGTCCCTCGTTAGGTTCCGAGTGCCGCCATTAAGAAAAAAAAAAGACAAGCAGACACAGCAAGCACACAACGGACAGAGAGAGACAGCGAGCACAAAACAACAAAGGGACAAAGAAAGAATTTTTTAAAAAAAATAGACTTCCACTGAATATATGTTGAATGAAGATATTATAAATTATATTAGCAAACTACCATTATTTTTAAAAGCTCTTTGTAAAGTAAGCTAGCCTCATTATTAAATTAATAAAAGCTCACAGAATGCATGAGACTTCCAAGTCTGGTACTGTCCTCAACTAGATCACTCAATGAGGATAACATACAATTGAAATGAAAGCACACATATATAACGGGATCAAAGGATATGGCAGTTAAGGAGAAGCAGGTATGAGATAAATGTTCCTTCCAACAACTGAGGGAAAGTATCTTGAGTAATAACATTTAATGAGTATCCACAAAGTACTAAAGTACCATATTGCATTAATATAATCTGAGGGAGTAAAATTCTTTAAGAAAACAATCCCCAAACCATTGGATTCGATAAAGAAATACCAAAACAGAGATGTCTATTTGATGATATTTGGGCTATTAGCCAAAAAAAAAAAAAAAATTTTTTTTTTTTTAAGGAGACACTCAACCACTAAGCTACACCAGCTCCCCTAAATAATCTCTCTCTCTCTCTCTCTCTCTTTTTTTTTTTTTACAAAAGTACCAGGGATTGAACCCAGGATCTCATATAAGCAAAGCAGGAACTCAGCTGCTGAACTACACCCACTCCTAAATCAAATATTTTAATCTATATGAATATTTAATTATAGTACCCAGGAATGGGATATTCAAAACAAAACACCTAACAACATGAGAAAAGCACAAGGTCTTTAAGAATGCCAAAGAATACATATAACATGAATTTCTCCTCAACAACATGGGAATTAACAGCTAAACCAATTAACCTACTTACTCATTGAATCCTATGCAATTAAGAATGACTTTTATAAAGTATTTAAAATGTGGAAAATATGTTTTCTAAAGTTAACTTTAAGAAAGTAAGATTTTTAAAATGCATATTCATATGTAGAAATATTATTCAGAGAAAAAAAAAGACAGTAAGGAAGCATACCAAAACAAAAAACAGGGGTTTTGTCTGATGGGAATATGAAAATTTCTTTTCTTTTATTGTCTTGTAGTTTCCAACTTTCTCTACCAAAAAAAACCTGTATTGCTTTTGTAATGAGAAAGTTTTAGTCCTTAATCTAAAAAAGGGACCTGGAAGAGTTCCCTTCCCTGCAGAGTTTAGAGAGAATGTTAGCCTAATATGCTTCAGATGAAGAAACCAAGAAATTATCTGAAAGGTACAAGGAAAAGCATTGAAAACTAAAAAGACCATCACATTCTACCTTCATGTAAGGCTATAGTGTGCTCAAACCTGACTGTAGTTGTGGCTGACACACCTCATAAAATATGAACTAGATTGGAAATGATCCAGAAAAGAGCAATTAAGAAGATGGGGGGGGGGGGGCCGCGGCTGGGGCTCAATCAGTAGGGCTCCCGTTTACCATATGG